>JAQFVV010000067.1:5483580-5761080 GCA_028023455.1 Epiperipatus broadwayi | reverse complement strand
ATCTGCAACAATGAGATTATGGGTTTGTGCTAACAGATTTCCATTTTTTAAATATAAGCCCAATATTTCTAACTCCAATTTCTTCTTCAATTTTTTTTAGCTATTTTCTTAAAAATTAAAAAAGCATTGCCAAAGACAGGTAGATATTGTAGGCTGGCATACATTGATTGTGATATTTTCTTAAGTTAGTTTACAACTCACACTGAATAGGTATTTTATTTGGGCAAATATTGTATGTTTATTAGTCCCATTTAGGAATTCCACTACCTACCATAGAAATGGAAGAAATCTTAAAGATTAAATATGGTTTGCCTTATACAATCTTTTTAGATTACCATGCCTAGTGAAATTATTTATTAAAGTAATATAAATAATAATATTACTTGTAATAGTTGTGAGTAGAAGATAATATCAATAGTAAAGACAAATATTATAAATCTTTTTTTTTTATTTTTTTTAAAAAAAAAAGCATATACGATGTTCAAACTATGCTTGATACAAATTCTTTTTAAGATCAGAAGGAAGATTTGCATTTATGAGCAAGACACTGTCAAAATTTATAATTGATAATATTGATCTTAGTGAAACCTATCTTCCAGAAAAGGAAGTTTATTAGATCAGGTAGATTGCTATATAGTTTTTTTTGGAAAGACAGACCAATTTATACTGCTGTATAGTTTTTTTGGAAAGGCAGATCAGTTTGTGAAAGGAGCTGTAAATTTAATTTATTATCTTCTATTTTTGACATTTTTCATTACATCAATAAAAAGCTAATGATGTTAAACTTTTCTTGGACAAATAATATTGTGTTTGTTTTATTAGTGTATATAACACAAATTAGATACAAAAAAACTAAAAGAAAAAAAAATTGCCCAAAAATTGTTGGAAATTATGGTATTAATACTATAAATCCAAATGATCTGTTGTTATTTTATTTTTTTTTCAAATGCATGCACTGGTTATTACAAACGCACTGTTTAAACACATAATGCTATAAAACAACATGGATGCATTTAGTAGCACTCTTACAAGTGAAAATGATAGTTGCATTAAAAAGTAGATCCTATTCTTATCCTATTGACAGAAAATTGATGTTCCTTCTTTGAAAGTCTCATATGTACTAAAGTTTAACAGCTATTTGTCCTGTAATAAAGTAAAGACACATGAAATTATATTAAGAAGGATGTTATGGGTGCAAATATATCTACTCTTGGGTTCATCAAAGAAAAAAAACATGTCAGGTTTTTTGACAATGGAATTATTATTAATGATTTAAATGAGAAAAAACATATGCCATTTTCTGCTTGCTGGACTAATAAATCAAGTGTGAAGCAGCATAATAAATATAGAGACATTAAAGGCAGAACTTTAATAGCTGACAATAATGCCTAAAATGATTGATGGATTAAAAGTGCAAAGGGGTTGTGATATTCATTAATACTAATCACTTTAGATATTTTTGGTGAACTCAAATTAATATGTGGATGTAAGTAATAGTATAACAATCTTATTAAGTTCAGAAATAGCACTCTTTGATGTAATGACAATATATGGAAGGAGTAGTTGATTACCTTTAGAATAATGATACAAGAATTGAGATATTAATTTTTTATCTATTTTATTTGCTCATTTAGATTTGGTCAAAGGTACCTAGCTTAATAATGACAAAGTAGTGCTTTGCAGTTTTAAAAATGGTAATTCTATTGGTTGTGATGAATTACGAAGAGAAGTTTTGAAATATGTTTTGATATTTTAACTTTCAAATATTGAAATTTTATAGGAATATATAAACTCATGAAGTTATATCATGAGATTGACTGGTCATAAATATGTTTCTGTGGTCCTGATTTTTTTAAAAAAGGGAATTGATGAAAGTGCAATAATTATTGGTGGAATACTATTATAAAGAATTTTTAATGATTTTTTTGAATTAGTTGATTCCAGTCTTAGATGAATGATTACCAGAAAATCAGTCTGTTTTAAAAAATCAAACACATTACACTTTTTTTTTAATCAGGCAAATGCAAGAAAAGCAATGAGAACAAAATAGTGATTTATATAATGCTTTTATTGATTTGATCAAGGCATTTGACTTAAATAATCAAACTAGCCATTGTTTGAAATTAATGGGTTGTAAATCAAACTTTATTAGTATGCCCTTCTGTATGATACAGTGAAAGGAAGTGTTATTACAATAGTTGAATGATCTGAGGCATTTAAAATAAAACTAGGATTAAATAAAAATGTGTACTTACTTCAACATTGTTTTTAATTTTTATGCCAGTTGTGTTTGGAACTGCTTATACATAGCTTAATAAAACAGGGATCAATATGAATACAGGTTGTTCTTTAAATTTGGGAGATATGGAAAAAATAGAATACATTGGAGAATTACAATTAGACATGGTATTGAAGTGCTTCAGAAAAAAATATTTTCTGTAAAGAAAGTTAAAAGACAGTATTTTAAAATTTAAAATAAACGGTTCAGAGATTGGTTTGAAAAGTTATTGCAGAATTCATTTCTAGAGTAGTTTTTTTTTAAAAAACAATCTATTGCTTTTAGAATTAGAATAATCCATTTATGAATGACCGCTGCTGATAAATGATTTTTCAAAAGTCAGTAACAATGATACTGATACCAAAATCTTTTTCAAAATCAACATTAGTGAAATTCAGATACACTTGTAAAACATTATAATAAAAGTAATTCAATATTGGCATTGCCTCTTGGCCTCCTCTTCATCAGAGTGATATATACACTGCTACATTATTTACAAAAAAAATAGATGTATTTATGTCTTTTTTATTTCAGATGCACAAATCATTAATTCCCATATCTTTTAACGGATTACCAACTTTAAAAACTGGCAAAATGATTTCTATTAAAAGTATAAATAAACAACTTCGTTTTGGAATAGAGTTATTTGGGTGTTGTTTGCTTTTAATCAGATGCGAATAATCATTTAAATTGTTCTATATTTGATTATTTACAAGTTAATTATGAGAGTTAACTTATAATTGCTTAATTATATATAAGGTTTTAAATAATAAAAAGTATAAATAAACAGATTATAAAAACACATATTGTATTCATCATATAAGTTCATAATCAAAATGTTCTGACACTTTTTATTGATTTTCATATTTCAAATGTTGAAAGAAATTCTACAAATAAGCATAATAGGCTTTTTCTATTCATATTTAGAAAACTGAACATTGTTTTGGAGGTGAATATTCTATATAATTATAACTTAAATTTTCAGAGTCATTGAGCAATTTTTTTTTTTTTTTTTAAAAAAACTGAATAAATGAAAATTGTTTAAACTGTGAAATTATTAACACCTTCATTTCTAGAGACTTTGCAAATTTTATGTATTAGTAGAAGCATTAATGGAAAGCAATTAAAAACAGCGTAGAAACTCTAATAAGCAATGTGTTATAGTTTGACAATAACCCTTGAAACTGGAATGTTTTACATGCAGTAAGCTGCACAATGCTGTCCGTAATTGTAATAATAGCATTCTACCAATTGCTAATTTAGTAGAGGCTTACTTTTTAGAATAGTCACAATTCAGATGAAACTAGGTAAACTAATTTTGAGTGATAATTTAAATATTAAAGTTCGATAAGTCCAACCAATTGCATAATTATGTTAAAAAACCCAAATATTAAATCAGATAATACTGAATTACTAGTAGAATAATTTATATATCTTATGGAATAATCATATAAAATAAAATTGCATGAGCAACCAGTAATATAAGTTGAAAAGTTCTCCAGTGTTAAATTTTTATAATCATTTGATAAAATATTCAAATTCATAACATTTTTTGAAACTATATTGAACAATAAATATGTTTCACTAATTTTAATGATAAGCATGTTAATAAAAGATATATAATTTTGTTTAGATATATTTTCTAAGTTTAAATAAATAATAAATGAAATTTAAATAATTATACAAAAAAGAAAATATTTATATTATTATTGAAATAAACATATCATGTAGAATTACCATACTAATCTTTCCTAGTATAAGACAAGCTTATGTATTCATTTTTGAAGTGAACTATTTTTAAATGTAGGCTGTAATTATCCTTGTCAGTCTAAAAATAAACTTAAAATCTTTGTTACCTTTTAATAATTAATTCTAAAATTATCTCATATATATTTTTTATTAATTAATCATTATCTCGTAGCTGTTTATTTTTGTTGTTTAATGCAATATATGTCATGTCAATTTTTACATAATACTGTAAAAAAATTTCACACTCTAAAAACTATTGTTCTTAGAGCAAATTTTAATTGTGTTTTTGATGATTAGCGATTTGATCTCCAGGCTCAATTATCTCAACTAGAGTAAATGTCTAACATTTTCTCACTCTGTAAGATGCACCTTTCATAGATATATATTTCAACATTACATAACTTTTTCTTATGTGTTGTATTCTTTTTACATTCAGTAAAACTTGAGGTATGATTTCTTGTCCATTTTCTATTTTAGCTTATACATATACTACATTTCTTTTCTTAACGTTTAGATGCTAGTTTTATTGTTGTTTAACTATTCTACCTGTGCTTCTTTAATATGACTTAAATTAAAGTATCTAATTTATGTATTTCCACCAATTATCTCACCATATCTATAATTACATGGTTGGTATAGAAAATATACTAAAATTCACTATCATTTTAAGTTTAATTTAACAGTAAAATTATTACAAGTAAAAATGAATATTTTCAATCAACATTGTTTCTGTTAGATAACCACAAATTGATTCTATTATTAGTAGGCTACTCAGCCATCAATTAATTGCATCATGTAATATTTTACTTATTATTCAAATCAATAATATAATAACAGGTTATACTTTTACAAGCCTCAATAAATGGTTGCTGTTTTTGTAATATTGTAGATAAATTAATATGTCTACTATCTATACAAAATTATCAAATACAGTTATTAATTAGAAATATTTAAAAAAACTTTATTTTCTTATTTACTTTTAATCCATTTGGTTTCATTTATGATCATTTCAGGATTTTTTGTTTTAATTACAATATTTTTGCTGTTAAAATAACCTTTACCACTTTGATTTATCAATGTAATGTAAAATATCATCATTGTATCAATTAGATATCTACAGAAGAATATCTCACAATTTAATATTGCTTCATCAAAAACTGATTGTGCTTAAAAATTTATCAACAATTCTATTAGCAATATATTTTTAGAAAAGCAGATTATATACAAAAATACATCAAAAGCATCACAAAATGACCAGTGAAGGAAAATAATATTAATATATTAATCACAGTAAGTAAATATGATGAAGAATTTATTTACTGTAAGTATGATAATGAAACCATACTACTAGAAAAATTGCATGACAATTGAAATAGCAGTGTTGATTCACAAATTTGTTTAGGAATCAACAATTATGATATTTGTTTCTGATAATAATCTAGCCATGAGCATCATTTTATTTCATATTTCCAAATGATACATTGTTCTTTTATAAGACATTTTTATAGAGTTAAATTAACATGAAAACCAATTACTTCTTTATAGAATTATATTACAAACAGTAATTAAATATATTTATTTTACTTCATTATTATATTTTAAGGAAACAGAAGTTAGAAGTTGATAGCTTCATATCCAAATATTTAATACTAATAAAAATTGCAGTAAATAGCTTTGAAGAACAATGAATTATTTCTCTATACATAAGTTTAAATAATATAATAGTCATAATATTTTTCTTTACATAGAATATGAAATATTGATAGCATAGTAGTATATGAAAAATATTACAATTCTTTTATTTTGTGGATAGTATTCTTAAAGACGCATTTCAAAAGGATAACTGTATCCATGGAATTATTTTACAAACCTCTAGAAAATTTATAATTATGCTTTGATAGTCATTTCAATCATTTAAAAATATATAAACTTTATTGGATGAATTTTTTATCAAAATTTTTTTAATAAATAACCTGTATTTGGAAATTCATTGGAAATCTTTATTATTTCATGACATGTATTTTGTCTGGTCATGTAGCTTACAATTTTGTATTCTCACTTAGCTTTTGATCTTTTCAGTGTTTTTTTTTTTTTTTTTAGAAAATTAAAGTTATAAAAGAGAGGAGATAATAACACTATTTTCATACCTGAATTAATCACCTTCACTTATACTTTACTTATAAATGGCATCAAACTAATGGGATTTGACCAATCAGTGATTCATCGTTGATATTGTTCTTACAAATCTTATTGTTCTCTCGTAGGGCTTATTTATTTCATAGTTATTATCGAAAACATGGAGATATTACTATAGCAATATGTTTAATCTCATTTCATTGATGTAATGGTTACTCACACTTTATAAAAAAATATTTGTTTTGAAACGTATAATAAATTGTTTATCACAATAAATAATTCATCAATAAAGTAAGAGTATGCCAAGCATTGGTGGCCGAGTTGTCAGCATGACTGCCTTACAAGAAGCTGTCCCAGGATTGCAGGTTCGCTTCCCAGATGATGCTTTGACACATGAAAAAAATAAAATAAAGTAAGAGTATTTTAAATCTTATTTAAATTCCTAACAACTAGAATTTTATTTAAATCTTTAAAAATGTTACAATATTTTTTTAGAGATACACATTGTTTTTTTTTTTCATAAATGAAACTTTTAGTTAAATGTATCCATCTAAAATAATATTGTGACTTTTTAGAATAACAGAAAATTAAAAATTAAGAAAAAAAACCTTTTTTTATTCTGCCATTTTTTCATATTTGAACTCAGAAATATGTAATCATCATTTTAGTGATTTTTTTGATTCATCATTATCATTTTTCACTATTCTTAACTCAATGTATATTGGGAATCTCTCTAATTATAATCTAGTTTTTCTGATCTATAACTTCTTTTCTCCACATCACTCCAATAAACATTTTTAATCTTGTCTATCCATTTCACATATCCTGTTTTTGTACTTCCTTGAAATCCATTTTAAGACTTCAATTCTCAATTTATTGTCATTACTTCTAACCACATGCCCAATCTAAATCTAATTCAAGTCTTTAACTCTTTCAATTCTATCAATAGTAACTATTTTTTCTTCTTGTGTATTTTACTTTTTATCACAACAGTGTGGTATGATGTCTCTGTATTGCTCTTCTATTAAGACTATGTAAGCAATAGTAAAACACATATTTTAAATATTTTTTTTCCAAAACATAGTCTTATTTTATTTAGTATTCAATTATTTCTATGAACATCACTCTACCTAATTTTATCTTTATAACTAATTTCCTCTTCATATTTCCTTATACTCTAATCAATGTATTTGTAATAGCAAACTTATTTAAAAAAGCAAAAAAAAAGAATCAGTAGCATTTATTTTTAGTCCTATTCTTTTGTTTTTATCTGATAATGCTTGAAGCATTTTCTGAAACTCTGCAATGTTATTTGTAAAAATGAATCACAACATCTACAAATATAAGGATGTCTTAAATAATCTACATTTATAGTTATTCCTTTAGTTTTCCATTTTAATTCACATACTATTGAAAAAAATTCTTAGAGATATGCATTCAAACTGTTGTATACCCTCATTAATGTTATTTTGCTTAATGTGATTACATAATTTAATTTTGCTATTACTATTTAATAAATGTTTACAATTTGAAAATATCTCGAACATATGACTTGAAATTTTAAATCTTTAATTAACATGTAAATATTTAAATTAAAGTCAAAATTTAAAGCATCCAGACAATTCATACTTTTGATTCTTTTTATAACTTATCTTAATATTTGATGTGATCTATTATACTATAATCACTTTCAAATCCAGTTTACTCTTTTTGTTATTTTTTATTATCTTTTTTTTAAATATTTAATAGATATTAGTGTTATTATTGCATTCTAACAATTATTTGACACATTTTTAACTTTTAGGTATTTGGCATCTAGTTTGACAACAATTTATCCATTTCTTTTTCCAGTCTTTTAAATTTCAATAATAAATTCATCATTTCCCAGAGCTTTTTCATTATTCAAAAAATTAATTGTAAAAGCTGCTTTATCTTATTTGTTCTTCCCTAAACTATATTCTTTATTTTTGATAAAACTATTTTATACATTCCATTATGTTATTTTTATACTTGTTTTAATAATAGTGCTATCCTTTTTAATGAATAAAACATCTTTCCATCTAATAACATGATATTGTATTATAAGTTTTACAATTATTTTTTTTATAACTTTTTTACACAGCTAACAATAACATTTTCTTAATATTATATTTTTTATAAAATCTTATAAACAAAATTCCAGATCTAAATAGATCATTTTAAATATTTTATATTCATTTTTTCGTTCATATATTGCTTTGTTTTAATTAAAAATTTACTGGAAATTGAAACTTTTTTATCTCTTACTGTAGATTGCCTTAGAACAAATTCAAGTTTAGTTATAAACAGTTTGTTAATATTATATATATTCAAGTCTTAACTTTTAATTCATTGAAATATCTCAGGGAATTGTTTACACCTAATATTGTCATTTATGATTGGTTTTATCTATTCAATATCTTCCATATTTCTTTATGAATAGTTACTTATATGTTTAATCTAATAAATACATATCAATCTTGGAACTATTTTTCTGTTTAATAAAAATATAATCCAATTATGCTATATTTTTTATTCGAATCCTTCATTCCCATTTAGACTTTACATTTTTTCCAATAAATAAATAAATAAAAGTTTGATGTGTAAAAATTATCTACTTTTCATCATAGTGAGATCTTATTGAAGTGAAAATCTAAATTATGTACACTTGATATCTTCTATTAAGTTGAATAACTAATCTTTTTATTCTATTTGATATATCAATCAATTCACACAATATTGTTTTGTTTTTATGTTATTCTTGTCAATAATGTTTGTATATGCCCATTTATTAATCCATTTGTTTATTGACATTTTCTTTTGTTCACAAAATTTGATATTATTTTTAATATTAGTGAGTTGTTTGTTTTAGTTATTATAATTTTTCTTAACTTGAAACTGATTTTCAGTTCTAGGTAGTTAAAGGTCAATGATAAGTAACAAACTTAATTCATGATTTGATGATTTTTTTAATCATCCTCTTCTTTTAACATCACTACTGTTTTGGATAATACCTTTTTTAGACTCCAAATATGATGGCATATTTTTTTATCAATCATGATTGTATATATAAAAGAAAATTAGCACACACACACACTCACTTATTTATCCTGCCTTGAAAAAACTCAACTGTTGTGTATGTTAAAAACCATCAATATCTGAGCAGGTGCCCTATTGAATTTTTTAAAAAACTGACCTGAGACACAATTTTTATAATATCTTGAGTTTAATAATATTAGAACAAAAAACTTTACATTGATAGAAACTAGAAAAACTAAGAAAAACAATAAGGCTAAGACAAATAATGATTACCATTTAAAAAATAAAAAAAAGAAATTTCAACATCCAAAATAATTATTACTTTATTGTTTGTTCATAATTTCTAATTCATCATTAACTAAGTTTAAATTAGATCTTCAGTGATAATTTCTTAGTATTCCTCACAAAATTATCTTTCAAACCATATATAATACTTCTTACCTGAGATAATCCATAAAATTCAGAATCTCCAAAAGTATTCGCATAAGAATTCTTTATTTTTATCTTGTACCCCAAAAGTTGACAAATTTCAAAGGCATCTATAAAAAAGATTTATCCTAATAAAAGATACAAAACAAATCATTTCCAGAAGATGGATATGCATTTGTCATCATAGCAATTGGCTTCTTGTCTATCTAAAACTAGAAATTGTAGACTACTGTCTGTATCACTGATAAAATGAGTTTCATCTCTTCATTTTATATTTTTTTGTGTACATCAGTGGTGTTTATATTTTTTATGCATATCAGTGTTACTATCTTATTATATTTATTGTCCCACATAGATATAATTTATTTGCATATAGTTCATTTGTTAGCTATAGACTTGAAAATAATGTGATGCAAAATGTGGCAAAACTACTGACTCCACAGCATGAGTATCAAGGCACAGGCAAAAATCAGAATTTCATTCCTTGCCTGCATACAATTCCATGTGCTATATGCATAACAATTGTGGATACTACTACACAAACATCATTTGAAATGTCTCTTTATTGGTTTTAAGTTTATGTTTTGACATGGTACTATGCCCAGTAAATTTTTTGAATGCTTTATCAACTGCAACCTGCAAACTTTCTGTACATTTGATGATCAGTTTTTAAAATTTGCATTGCACTACTCTATATATGTAAATCATTACTTGTTATACAACCTTTCTGTACATTTGATTATCAGATTTTAAAATTTACATTGCACTGCTCTATATATGTAAATCATTACTTGTTATACAACATGCAAGAGTAAACACAAACATCCCATATAAACATAATAATTATTAATTGGATCAAGGTCACAAAATTATTGTATTTATGAATAATTTATATACTGTATAATAAAGAGCATAAATGATATAATATTATATTATTTATAATCTATATACTACACACACACCAATATAAATGCAAATTAATAAATATACAAATTTATCAAGTAATTAAAATAAATTTAAAATATTATTAAAAAAAATTAAAAAATCTACTTACAATACATATTTTGTGATTATGTTCACATCCCATTATAGGTCTTGAATGTGAAGGACCAGCACAATTTTAATCCATTTTCACTATATAATCAGGCCAATTACAATTTTCTGCCTTTATTGCTTTAAGTAAACTAGAAAATTGACCAAAATAGAAAAAAATTAAATCCACCTATATATAAAAAAATTAATAAAAAATTCAAATTTTTTTCGATTTCAATAGAAATGATGGCATTTAAAAGATATTTTAAAGACACATCAAATGCCCATATTTCTGTTGATGTCATGCTTATAGCTTTTATGTAATTTTTTAAAAAATACAAATTTTCAAACAATCAGCTATGATGCATGACTGGCAAGCTGTTATTAGCCAAACCATACTCAGAGATAAAAAAAAATTTACTCATCATCCTGACTAATATTTGTTAATGTTTCTTCATGATATAAACAATCACACAGAATAACTGCAACATTATGGAGTGAACATTAATAATTTTCTCTGCTCTATATTCTTTAATGCTGTAAAAAGGAACTCAAAAGTAATATTTCCATTAAAATTACAGTTATTTTTTACAGAATTTTAGATATAAATATTTTTATATAAGAATGTCAACTAAATGGATGAGATAGAAAATATGATACAAAAAGTACTGCAATCCAACTCAAAAACAAATTCCAAATATTGATAAACTTTGTTATTAGTTAAACAATTTTAGGCACAGAAAGCAAATTAAACAAAATAAACTATAAGTTGTAAAACTCTTTTTATAGTTTATGTTTTTTTGTTAGTAAAATCTTGATAATAGATATTATTGAAGATTTTAATTGTTTACGATCCATTCTTCAAATTTCATTTATGTTCTTTAATAGCAATGAGTTTTCACAATCCATGAAATCTATTGTATAAGATTACAATAAATACTTACATATTGAAGAAAAATATTTTTATTAACAATGAAAGAAAACATTGTTAACTATGTAATATTGTATAATAATTTTATTACATATACATATATTCAGCAATTCCTGTTTCCACATTCATGATTGCTGTGATTGATGATGAGTTGTTGGGTTTTTGCCTCATCACTAATGTATTCTTTTTTTTAAAAAAAAGTAAGTTCTCTTGAAGTTTAAATAAACACCAATAACTATTTTTACAGCTTAATACCCGGTCAATGAGAATAATTGTTTCCTCTAAATTTCTCATAAGTTAAGAGTTCTATAGAAAAGATAAACTGCAATGACAAAAGTTAGCTTGTTATGATATATTTAAAAGAAAACTATAGTTTAAAATATTAAATTGTTATGAAGAAAATTATATCATAAATCTCATATTGTTTTAAATAATATTATGTTATTTTATCCTGAGTGACATTAAAATAGTGTCAATGTTTAAACTCAATTACCTCATATTTTGATTAATTATTTTGACTAATATTCAAAATATTTATTAAAATATTCTACATTGTTATAGAATTGTTATTTGAACTTTAGTGTTGCACAAAATAGTAAAAAGGCTAAAATATAATATTTTAGATTTAAGTTTATTTATTGGAGTTAGAATATTTATGTTTGCATTGTAATGTAACCAAAAGTAATATGTACATCAAGTATGAAATTATTTAGAATGTGAAATAAATGAATAAATTATTGGAGTTGATGTATATTTTTTATTTAACTGTTAAGCCATAATTCATATGCCTAATAATTATTTTGTTATAATATCCCATGTTTTATGATTTTTTCACATCATGTATTTATTATTTCTCATATGAGATAGTGTTTCAGAGCTATTTTCATTAATGCTCTTAATTATGCTTTTTTTGTTAAGTGAAGTATGTCCTAGATGACATGTAGCTAAATGCTATGCTTTGGACAAATTTTTGTAATGGTTTATTCTTGCTTTGTTTATTAAAATTAGTGACATGGTTTTAATTCTTTATTTGCATTTATAAACAAGTGTGTACTTTTAGATTATTTTATCATTTTGCCTCCTGTATATTTTGATGTCCTTTTGATGAATGTTAAAGTCATATGCTATCGTGACCATGTCTTTATTAATTAGACATATTTTGTGTGCTAAACATTATGGTAAAATATTTAACATCTAAACTTATATAATTATATTAGATTGACTTATGAAATAATGCATCCTCCCAAATTTAAGGTTATAATATTGTTGACAAGATTTATTTGTCAATACATAAAATATTTTTTATACTTTGTCATGTTGAAGAGAAAGCTGAATTAACATATAAACGTGAGAGCTTTCTCTAATCATAATTTGCAGTATGTTTTTTTAATCATCTTTAAATTTATTGTTAAAACACTATAATCAATGTATTATTATAATCATATTAAAATTATAATGACTATAGTTGTTAAATTTTCTAATATCAATAAAATACTGATTTAGTTGTTAAATTTAGACTTTGTATTTGTATCATCATCTACATTATCAGAAATACTCATTCACAAACAAATATTATATTGGTTAAAACATAAGAGTACAATTATATTTTTAAAGTCAGTTTATTAGAGTTTATGTTATTGCTGTTTAAGTAACCTACATGTTAAACATTATTTTATTTTATATATTTTAACTTGGATTATAAGAAATTCCTTTAGTGTGATATAAGGGTATGAAGAAAATCCTTTTTTATTCATATCATCATGAGTGTTATTCTAGATTATTGAAAAAGAAGAGCCATTGTTAATTATCAGAGTTTCATTGTTTCTAATTAAATTTAAAATTATTTATTGTATTAGGATATTATCAGAAGACTGGATTTCATATTATTTCCTAATACAGTAACTTATAGGATTAGAACCTGAGATAAAGAGTATAATTAGATTTATTTGCTGGAGAATCTTTAATAAGAACTCTGACATTACATTAGGCAGACTTGATTGTTTATATTTATGATGGTAATCCGTTTATGAACCTAGCCCCCGGTCAGATGTGTTTTGAGTAGCGTGAGAGCTGTACGACTGTAAGGTTGCATTTATATGATGTAAAATCAATCACTCTTTCTCAAAATAATAATAATAATAATAATAATAATAATTATAATAATAATAATAATAATAATAATAATAAAAATAATAATAATAATAATAATAATAATAATAATAATAATAATAATAATAATAATAATAATAATAATAATAATAATAATAATAATAATAATAATAATAATAATAATAATAATAATAATAATAATAATAATAATAATAATAATAATAATAATAATAAAACCTACAGTAACTTTATTTTTGTCATGAAAATCGATGATAAATAAATATCATCACCTTTTTGGTATTGCAAGTGGGTCAGAATTATTATCTGCTTCACAAATTTATTTAAAATTTTATTGAAAAACTAATAGTAAATTTCTATTGCAATACAAGGCATTTAGCAAAATAATTTTTAACTTCACATCTTTCACTCATAAATTGAAAGCTTTTTAATTTTAACCAAAAAATGATTTCATACTGAACAAAACTTTAGTCATTTCACAGACAAAAATAGTAATGCTTTAGATTCGTTTTTCTTTTTTATTATTTTACAAATGGATAATTCACTCTTCTTAAACAAATAATTCACTTCAAAATAATATATATATATTTTAACGATCGGGGAAGGAGACTTACGTAAACTGCACTACAGGGCGCCATCTAGGCATTTGAACCTAGAAAAATTTATAAAGTAGGCAGATACGTAAGTAAAAAAAAAAAAAAAATTTTTTTTTTTTTTTTAAATTTTGATTCCGGTCGTTAGCCCATGTCCCTAGCTCAGTGGAATAGCAGAGATTTTAAAACATTTATAAGTTTCAATAGACTTCTATTCTCAAAGTATATATTAAATATTTAGAACAATAAAATAAAAGAAGCCACTGCCAGTAATTAACACACAAATAGATTTTTATTAACGCACATTTAAAATTGAAGATTAAATTTATTTTTAGATTTTAACATTAATATTTTTTTTTTTTTTTTTAAATTTAAATTACTATTTTAAATAGATCGCACAGATTTGCTTTAAAATGTTGGGTATAGATCGTTTACATAGATTCCATGGTCAAAAACATTTCAAAATAAACATAAATGATCAAAATACAAAATTATTGATGCCGACAATCGCAGAGGGAAACTTATAAGTAACCCAATAGTATTCACCATAAGATACTTGCGTTGTCACCAATAATTTAAAAGACATCCGAATAAATACATTTTAGATACTCACCATAAGGTATCATTATTTATCGAATGTCTATATATTTTGATAAAATATGAGAAACCAAAATATAATTAACCGCAAACAAATCCATGCAAGCATCTATAAACAACTTAAATTTAATACATTTTAGTTAGAACATAATACACACACAAAAAAAAATAAACTGGAAATGATTGCTTAAACATCTACATAAAAAAAATAGCAATAATTGAATTTGCATTCTTTAAGTCAGATAAGAGTTATTTTCTGTTATTAATTACTTGCAATTTTAGGAAAGTTCTTATTAGATAGACACAATAGTTTATACTTTACGGATTTAATAGATTGAGAAGTCCATCTTCGTGATCACTTTCGTAGATTTTGTCCTTTGAAATGAAACTGCGACTTGCCATGCATTTGGTCAGGAGCTGTCATCCAGAGGCCTCAGCTGGTTGTCCGGAAAATTAAATTTATTGCAGACTTCCACATCGTGAAAATCTGCAATATAGCTAGTTATAATGATCTATTCATAGTCAGCTCTCAGATAACAATTATAATAATAATTTGGCTTTTATATTTTTATTAGTCTCTTATCATTAGATCTTGAGATTCAATGAGCAAGACGTCACTAATCCATTTGTGTTTCAGTTATGGTCCGTGCTGTCATTTTCGTGTTTGGATTGGTCATTTAATTCCTTTGTATTCTCTTATCTGACCATTTAGTTTATTTTACATGCCTCACGAGGTAGTTTGCTTTTGAACAATCATTTAATTAATAAGACAATCATTTCCATTTTCTAAGACTATAGAAATCAACATTATTTCTATTTTTAAAATATCAATCTTTATATCTTTACTTTTTACAAAAAAAAATTACTTTCAAATATTTTTATTTTTTTAAAAGTTTTTAAAGTTGTCCATCATGCGATCTATATATATATTAAACAAAAAAAATGATATATATATTAAACAACTTTTAATTCAGTTTTTTAAGTTTTTTTTTCTTTTTAATAAATCAAATTTTATTTACGATCTTTTTATTTTCATTTTAAAATAATGTAACGGCATATATTCCGTTACAATATATATATATATATATATTGTGCCCTTTTGTATGGGTCTCCATAAATTGTTGTATCAATCTGTTTGAAAAATTTTAAATTTAAGATATATTTAGCTATATGATGTTAATTTTGTTAATAACAATCTTTCAAAAAGTGTAATTAAAGTAATTTATGAGTGTTTGATATGTGAAAATTGTGCTGATGTTTGAGAGAGACGTTTCAATAAAGATGATAATAGTATGTGGTTGGGAAAACTGGCCATAATTAATACTGCATTAAAAAATTTAATAAATAAATGTTTAAAGCTAAAAGTTTTTAAAAAGACAAGTTAAAATTAAATGCATATATTTATTGTTGATAAAGATTAATATTTAATAGGTGTATATAAATATTGTAATAATTAGTAGTACATAATAGAAGATTAATATTTGATTTTAATAATATCGAATTATTATTTTAAAAGTTGTTATAATATATTGTTTATTTTAAAAATATTTATTTTTAAAAAATGAAATTGTTAGTTTATTTTTAGATTATTACAAGCGTTTGTATCTGTGTTGTAAAACAGATGTTAGTTAGACATATACACACATGCTTGTGAGTTTTGTTTAGTAAAGTTGCAAAACTATTTTAAAATTCTGTTATAAAAATTATAAGTATTATATTGGCTATCACGAGATAAAAATAAAGATAATTAATGTGAAACATTAAATCTAATTTTTAAAATACTGCTTAAAAACATAACGAATAAAAATAGACTTAGTTTGTTTATAAAAATAATCTTATAAAAGTTAAAAGTGAAATAAAGTAAGAAAGTATATTTTAAAAAAATGTTTAATAGATTTAAATAAATGATAAAGATTAATTTAAGAATTTAATAATGTAATAAATAATAAATATTAAATAAGTCATTATTTATTTTTAATTCTGTATTGTTGGTAAAATATGTAAATAAGCTAGCAAGTTGATTGTTTAATTTACCAATCAAGTGGGGAGTTGATTCGGGTATAAAACCAAGGTTCAATTGTTCGGAGGGGATTATGATTGTAATTTTTAAAGTAAAGTGTGCTATTAGAGATAGCTAAGTAAAATTATAGACGCTCTCGTAGTCATTTTTAAAAATTATAAGAGAGTGGTTTTAAATAATTTATAAAAATTTTTACCGTCAAATATGCAGTGCTAGTTTAATTATAATTTCCTATTGATCGTCTCTATCGAAGCTCAATTTACTATCAAATAGTCATGAAGACATCGTATAAGGATAAAATGTATTGGAGACTTTATACTAAAAATATAACAAACGCTGGATTAACTAGGAGAATTACTAGATGGATAAAA
This sequence comes from Epiperipatus broadwayi, assembly GCA_028023455.1. Classification (NCBI taxonomy): domain Eukaryota; kingdom Metazoa; phylum Onychophora; class Udeonychophora; order Euonychophora; family Peripatidae; genus Epiperipatus; species Epiperipatus broadwayi. The sequence continues at coordinate 5,743,760 of JAQFVV010000067.1, read as the reverse complement.
GTAATATGTAGGACATTATATAAATTTAAAAGTTAATTGTAATTAATTTTTATAAAGACAAATATTTTAAAGAAAGAGAAATACTTCTTTATGAAGAAAGTATTTGTAAATTATAAATTTAGGTATATATCTTAGTAAAGATATGGAAATTAACAGTAATTGTATAAATACTTGCCTGGTGAAGTCTTTGTGGTTCAAAAGACTAAATTTTAATAGTTTTAAAAGGCAAATAAATTGGAAGTTTAACTGGTAAAGAAATACCTATAAATAAAATTATTATATTAATAAGGTCTGAACGCTGGTCGTACAGAAGAATTAAAAAAATTAATCTTACCTAAATTATTTTGTTAAGGAATGCGCAAATAAAATATACGTGGATATCCAAGTCAATTAGAATAATTAAATAAGAATTTATAAACTTTTGACTAATTCCAAAATAATAACTTTTAAATAATTTTTTCTTTAAAGAAATGAATCCGGATCCTATAAACTATTTTAATTTTATTTTGTTTATGGTGGAACTGACTTTTATTTTATTTTTTTTTAAAAAAAAAGAACGTTTTCATTTTTTCATAAAAACTTTTAAAACACGTGATGTACCGGAAAAGGAAGTAATGTTTGGTGAAAATTTGTGCCTAGGAAAAAGAACAATTATGGGTGAAAGAAGACACCGTTGGATTTTATGTAATATGTTTTTTTATTTATTAACTAACATAAATATTTAATTAATTATTGATTTGTTAAAGATAGGAAAGGTACATTTACATTTTAAAAAAATAACTAAATATTAATATAACATTTCATTGCATAAAGTATATTTTTTTATAATTATACGACACGTAATATTTTAAAGAATAATTGTTGAGTGTAAATGTGAAATTATTTTGTAAAACTATAATCCTGGAGGACATCGTATGGCGGACTGTACATTAAAGTATCATTTATGGTAAAAATTATATAATAATAATAATTTGATGTATTTTGATATGTTTTCTTTAGATCAACCAAATATTATTTGATTGTTGAATGAATGTATAAATATTTAAATAATATACACGCATAAGATTAGTAATAACAGTTTTATTTTAATATGCATACTTTGAATTTATGATGTAAATTTAATACAACGTAATAAGAGAAATCTAGAAACAATTATATGATTCTTTCGTAGATAAATTTTAATGTTTCTGTTACAATGTTAGGAATGAGATTTATTATATTAGTATAAGTTATTATTTTTCTTTTCAAGTTAGTAAGAGATATAAAAATCTATATTTTATTTTATTTTATTAGATAAGTTAAGTTAATTTTACATAGAAGGTTATATTTTGATTGATGGTTTATCGGATATGGATGATGAGGTATAAGAGAGTTTGGATAATTATTATTTTATTTTTTTTTAAAATTGGTCATCTGTTTTTCTGAAGTTGAATAAGGTTAAAATGATATTTGTAGATAGAAGTTTATTAGGAAGGAATAGGAATAACAAGTTAAGAAGAGTAATAGTTTAAATAGAAAAGAATCATAGAATTTTATTTAATATAATACCTTATAAAATCGGTAATTGTTGAATAATTTTAAAGATTATTTTAAAAGAACATATACGTATTGCATATTTTGGTAAGACATGTAGTATGAAATTACATTAGAATGAAATAAATAATTATAATCAATAATTATTATTATATTACAAAGTTATATCAGTTTATACATTATTTGACATTGGAGTAATGCTAATAGTAAATGCAATGCATATTAGTACATTATAATATAAATAGCAGAAATACTTAGGTGAAGTAGCATTTTAATTGTTAACGTTTGTTTATTTACATGTACTACATTTTAGGATATTTTACATAAAATTTTCTTGTATTAATTGATGACAAAATGATATCTATTAAAATTTAAGTTCATCAACTTAATTAAATGTTGTTGATAAAACATTTAAAGAATGTATAAATTATTTATTTATGATTATGGAAATAGTAACAGTGTAAAAAAAAAACTTGTATTATTATTTTTTTTTATTTTTTATTTTCTTTGGTTTCCACTTTTAATGTAAATAGTGTAAATAAGTTATTGGTTAAAGTTGATGTAAATAAATTTGTTAAGTTGTTTTTTAAAATGTGTCGAATTCATTATTTTACACCACAGCATTTGACAACAGATAATTTGAATAAACATAATATTTGCACAATATGAATTTATTATTATTATTATTTTTAGAAAGAAACACAATATTTTCTTAATATAATTTATAGAAATTGATTGACATTAACATATAATATTATGATGGTCAGAAAGTAATTATAATGCACAATATAAGAGTATAATATTATTTATTGCCACAGATTGTTAAATTATAAGAATTTAGTATATTTTAAAATTAAGATGCTATATGGAAATGAAAGACATGTATATGATTTACATATTTTCTTAATGATTAATAGTATAATAAAAGTAGATAAGATTAAGTTATACACTAAAGATTATTCTTGTTAGTTAGTGTTATTGGAATAAGTTAGGTGTATTTAGGTTTGATATTAAATCCCTTATCATTCCTATCTGCACGAATTATTATTACTTTAAGATAATTAGAAGAACCTGAGATTATTTAATTATATTTCCTTAACAAAAGATTGAGATTTATTTATCTATTATTATGAAAGGTAGTTAATTTATAAAAGACATAAGAGTGCTGTAGATGTAGTAATGAAATAATAAAGATGTAATTAGTATTCTTATGCCATTGAGATAATGTCTTGGGAAGACATTGGCTCAATGTAAATTCAATTACCAATTGTAACTTCACTTCACAGTCTCATGATTTTAGTAAATATTTATTTAATTAGTAGATGATATTGAATTATATTAATTTTTGATAAGTTATAATAAATCTGATAAGATATAGTATTATAAAAATATATTAAAGATAGTTATACATATTTTAGCTAAGCATAACGATTTAATTGAGCTAGTCATATTTTAAGTTATATCATATATCGAGAAGTGAGGGTACAATATATATATATATATATATATATATATATATATTCCACTTTATATATATATATATATATATATATATATAAAGTGGAAGAACAATATTGTGGAGATTGATGGTGTATCGGACAGAGTGGCAAGATTAGTTATACAACTTAATAACAGATACCAAATGCAGATAATTCAGGTTTATGCCCCAACAAGTTCTCATAGTGATGAAGTAGTAGAAGATTTTTTTATATATATGTACAAAAGACTTTTGATCAGAGTAAACAACATTTAAAAATTGTTATGGGAGACTTTAATGCTAGAATTGGTAAACAAATGAAAGATGAAAGTGCTGTAGGTAATTTTGGTTATGGTAATAGAAATGAGAGAGGACATAGACTTGTGGAATTTGCAGAAAAAGAAAAACTTTATATTATGAATTCTTTTTTTGAGAAAAATGTTAAAAGAAAATGGACATGGAAGCATCCAAATGAAGGTACAGCAGAATTGGATTATATTTTGACTTACAGAAAATACATATTTCAAGATTGTAATGTTCTTAATAAATTGAACACAGGAAGTGATTATCGATTAGTAAGGTGTAAGATACGTGTTAATGTGAAACTAGAGAGACAAAAATTATTAAGAAAAATAATATTTACAGTTGATATTCCTAATCTTCAGAAACATTCTAATGAATTTAAATTAGAACTTACAAATCGGTTTCAAGTATTAGTAGATTTTGAACATGATTCAGATTTGAATGAAATTAATATGAAAATAACTGATACACTTTTAAAAACTGCAACAAAAATAGCTGGTAGTAAAAAGCAGCAATTGACCAATAAAATTTCTACTGAGACTAGAGAATTTATGAAGAAAAGAAGGAATATGAAGATATACAAAAATGATGCATTAAAAAGAATTGAATATCTCGAATTTTGTAAAATGGTGCGGAAAAGAGTTGAAAATGATATAAGAAAGTATAACTGTGAACTAGCAAGGAAAGCTGTAGAAGAAAATAAAAGTCTTAAGAATGTAAAACAACATATTGGTATTGGTAGGAAATTTATATCTGCAATAAGAAAAAAAGAGGGAATTGTTACTAAAAAGAGAGATGACATCATGAAATTGGTAGAAGATTTTTATCAAGAATTATATAGTAATAAAGAACAAGTACCTCCTATATCTATTACATCTTCCGAATTGCCCAGAATTTTAAATGAAGAAGTGAGATACACAATTAAATGTATGAAGAAAGGAAAGGCTCCAGGTAATGATGGAATTATAATTGATATATTAAAAGAAGCAGGTGAAGAAATAGAAAAAATTTTAGCAAAGTTATATACCAAATGTCTAAATGATAAAGATGTACCGGATGATTGGAAGAATGCAGTAATAATATTAATATTTAAAAAAGGTGATAAAGAAGATATTAGAAATTACAGACCTATCAGCCTTTTATCAGTTTTATATAAAATTTTTACCAAGATAATTACAACTCGTCTACAGAGAACATTAGATTTCCACCAACCAAGAGAACAAGCTGGATTTAAAAGTGGTTTTAGTACAGTAGATCATATCCAGGTGTTGAGAGAAGTTATAGAAAGGACGAATGAATATGAGTTGTCATTATGTTTTGGATTTGTAGATTATGAAAAGGCATTTGATTCTATAAATATTTCTTCAGTGATTAAAGCATTGGATCATCAAGGTATAGATCCAGGATATTGTCATATTTTGAAGAATATTTATAAAAATGCAACAGCAACAATTAGATTACATAATGATACTGGGAAAGTCAACATTGAGAAAGGTGTAAGACAAGGTGACTCCATATCTCCAAAACTTTTTACAGCAGTGCTGCAAGAAGTATTTTGTGGATTAAAATGGGAAACTAAAGGAGTGAAAGTAAATGGAGATTATTTAAGTCATTTAGATTTCGCAGATGATGTAGTTGTTTTTGCAAATAATGCTTCAGAGCTGCAGGATATGTTGCAGGAATTATCAGATGAAAGTAGGAAAGTAGGACTAAAGATAAATGTTAAAAAGACTAAAGTAATGTTTAATCGATTTGCTCAAAATATGAAAATAAAGATTGATTATGATGAATTAGAAGAAGTTAACAGTTACAAATACCTTGGTCAGATTATTAATACAGATGGAAACATAATGGAAGAAATTAATCATAGAATTAAACTTGGTTGGAGTGCTTTTGGTAGAAATAACTTGATACTAAAAGGAAATATGCCTATGTGTTTGAAAAGGAAGGTTTTTAACAAATGTGTTTTACCAGTTCTTACTTATGGATCTGAGACTTGGACACTTAATAGAAGAGCAATACAGAGACTTCAGACCACTCAAAGAAGTATGGAGAGATGCATGTTGGGAGTAACAAGAAGAGATCGAAAATGCAATGTATGGGTAAGAGAACAAACAGGTGTTACTGACCTCATTGAAAAAATTAAAAGATTGAAGTGGAGTTGGGCTGGACATATTGCTAGAAGAGATGATAATAGATGGACAATTGAAATTTTAAACTGGATTCCAAGAGATTGTAAAAGACCCAGAAAGAGACCACATGTGAGATGGATGGATGAAATAAGAAAGTGTGCAGGGGTGATGTGGAGAAGAGAAGCTAAAGATCGGAAAAGATGGATTAAACTTGGAGAGACCTTCATCCTGCAGTGGATTGATAATGGTTGATGATGATGATTATATATATATATATATATATATATATATATATATATATATATATATATATATATATGATAAGAAGTGTTATATTTGATTATATTGAAAAATATGTTAAAATAAAAATTAATTTTACATTGTACTTATTTTATTGATAGACTGTTATATGCAGTAAAATGTCTTTTTCAAGAAAATAGTTAGAAGGTAATGTGCAGAAAGTCATTAAATATTCTATGCTTTAACATTTTTTCATACCTACTTAGTCATCTATTATCTTCTTCCAGTACGTAATTATCATTTAATTTATATAGCATTTTCTCCTGATAATTACTCCATCATCATAAAGACTTAAAAGACATTTTTATCTTTTTCATTTTTCCATTTTTATGTTTGTTCTACTCTTCTTTCAGCTTATTTTATTTATCTTTACTCCAATTTTTTAATAATCTTTTGTATATTTTTTTCCTGAATAAATTTTTTATATATTTTTTTGATTTCTACATAAACCGCATTTACTATTAAATTCTTACAAAATATACTTACAATCCAAATTCTTATTATATTTTTATATATTTTCTTTGATGTTTAAAGTGTCTATCTTTCCTGAAATATAAGTTATTTCTAATATTATTATGTTTTATATATTTTTTATTCTTATACTACCTTTTATTGAATTTACTTTTTCTAATGAACATGTACAATAATAATATTATAAATCGATGTTTGTATTTCTTCAAAGCAATATATGTAATCTTATAATTAAATATTAATAAATACAGTAATCAAAAATTTTGAAAAAGAACAAAAAATATAATCGTCACTTAGGAGCACTTTTGACTATCGTTGTAGTCTTTATCAACTAATACTTTGAAAGGTTAATCTTCCAACAATTCCATGATGTGTATATATGGTTTTAATTTCAATTACAACAATGTAAAAATGTTGCAAACTGAAAGAAATAACAATAAAAGTAAAATAAAGGAAGCTATGCTAATATATAAATACAAGCAAGACTTAATCAATACGCAGACAGCAAACGTTAAGATAACAGAATTATGGGAAGGTTGACCTTTCAAAGTATTAGTTGACAAAGACTTGATAGTAGTTGAAAGCTCTCCTAAGTGACAATTATATTTTTTGTACTTTTTCAAAATTTTTGATTACTGTATTTACTAATATTTAATTATAAGATATATATATATATATATTAATATGTAATTATAAGATATATATATATATATATTGTGAGGTGTGACTTTACATCCCTCCAGTACTATTAAAAACATCCTTTTGCCTATTTCAAATCCTAGACCCATTATAACAACATTCTTTGCCAACCAAAACATTAATGAGAATGAAAATCAATTAAAATTCATTACAAAAAAAAAAAAATAAAATTAGCCACAAGCAACTGAGAAATAATTAATTGTTTTCTCAAATTAAACATCTAATTTATTTTTATGGTAAATATGTTATCTTAATTAAACTATAAAATGCACACATAAACACTAACCTTTGTTAAAAATATTTCATCAAATAATATGAGGAAAATATAATTGGATAATATATTAATCATAACTAATGAATAAATAATTAATCCAAATCATAACCATGAACCTGCTAGTTGAAATATTCAAAGTCATATTAAAAGGAACATCATTATTTTGGTGATTAGAAAAATATAAAAACAAATGACCTTCTCAAAAATCCCATAAAAAAACCTCATCAGCTGAACAACCTGCACTAAGTTTGAGTGGAAAAATCATACTTGCTGTTCGAACAGAAATGTCAGCCACCATTAAGTGTAACATTAAAGGAAATAGCTCTTTGGTTATTGAGTAAGGCTAAATTAAAGGCATGCAAATTCAAACCTAGCCAACTAATGGATTCTAAAGTGAAAACCTCCCAAAATTAGTTTTAAATTACTCAACAACACCTAAATGTTTTTAACTTTAAGCCAGGAATTAAATTGACTTTAACTCAAGATATCTAATAATAATGATATTGCTTTTTAATTCACTCAAGATCTTTTACTAAACATATATAAATAGCAACACATACTATCATGTAATTCTAATTGTGAAGTGACATTGAGGGAAGAAAGTCATCACCCATGGGGCTGTAATTGCCAAAAAAAATAATTTGACCTAGCATTTATCATCTATGCTGCAAAACACCAATTCTACTATTGAGAATCATTTTCTTTATAAACTCTCAAATCATCCTTAGGTTGCTATCTTTTTTATGCTTATTTTATGTAAATTGCTTCATTTATCTCTTTCCTTTATTACAGATTGAAGTGTGGATGAAGGTGTTGATATGTAAGAGAAGGGATAAGCATTATTAGCTTTATTGTAAATTAAAATAAAGTATAGGTTCAGATGAAAACTTGCTTGTGAATAAATCTAATCATCATCAGGGAAGAGGGAAGATTTGACCTTAATACATATTAATTGCCAATACTTATACAGTGACACTGTTATTTATCTTTTTGTTTATTATTACTAATCATTTAATCATTTGTTTTTGGTGTACCTGACTAATTATTTCTAGTATGAAAGTTTTTTCCTGTCTTTATAGTAATCAAACCCAATAGAAGGAGAATTCCATGTCACCAACATATGATTGATATGACTTAACCAATCAAATTATTAGAGATAATAATAAGTTATGATTTTGATAAAATAAATTAGAAAGCAAGTGTAACTTAAATAATCACAAGTTATAATTTATTTCTCCTTTGTGTTAATATTGACATCAAATGATTATTCTTTGAAGAGAACAAGGGATTGGACCAATAATTATAAATAATAATAATCAAAGAATACTCATCGATGTTTAACTAAATTATTTATTTTGCTATAACTTCGTTACCAAAATTAAAGACTACCATTTGTATTTTTCTATATTCAGTTCTCAGTTTGTCATATATTCTCACACACTCACACATATCCTCACACACTTACATATATTTGCACATACCCACACATTAAGGGATATTGATATACATTGAATTAGAAAATTATGCACATTCATACTGAGTTCAAAATATGGGAATAATGGAAACTAAAAATGGAAAGAACGAGATGAGTATATGGGTACATTTTGATATATGTTTGGGTAATAACACATCATCTCCCAGGAATGAGATCAGAGTGGGCATGGGTATATATATTTAGAAACTCTTGATAAACTCACTTACTTTGATGACCTAGCTATCCCACTATAGTGCAAGGTCAAGACCCATTCCATAACAATACATATATACTTTTATTACTTCTCAAAATTATGGGTGTGCAATATATTTTCTATATATCTATCCAATTTTTATATTAAGGCATAAAATTATTTTTTTATCCTTAAATTTACATATTACAAATAAATCTAACCCATTGTATTTTTTATTCTTTTCACATAATCTAGTTTCCACAGTTTTTACTAATCTATACTTACAAACTTCTTTATTATTATTTACTTGTAATTTCATTTTTAAAAAATATGGCCATCACATTTCTTCCTAGTAATATTATTTGTTATTCAAACTTTAGTAATCTTATTTGTTATTCAAACTTTAGCATGTAATACCCAACTACCTATTTTTTTAAAAATTTCATCTAAAAATTTATAAGACAAATGCAAAAGGTCTTACTTATAAAAAGTAAAACAAATGGCATTAACAGTATGCAAATTATTTTATATATATCATTTTTGTTTTATAAAATAATGTCATGTTTTTAATCATTCTCATTTTTTTTACTTTTATTTGAAGTCTAATATTCAGCTGTCTATGTACCCCCTCCCCCAATCAATAAAGTAAAATGTTTATACTCTTTTGCATTTTTTCAAAATGAATATTGTCAACTTTCCATTTTTTTATTCTTATTCTTACAATTAATTACTAATATCTTAGAATTCTGGTTCAGTGAAGTTAATTTTTTTATTTCATATTCAACCATTTTCTAAGAACAGCTACAAATACTTTCATCATCATCACCATCATCATCTACCAATCAATCCATTGCAGGATGAAGGTCTCCTAGTTCAATCCATCTTCTTCAATCTTTAGCTTCTCTTCTTCACCACACCCCTGCACACTTTCTTATTTTATCCATACATCTCACATGTGGTCTCTTTCTGGGTATTTTATAATCTCTTGGTATCCAGCTTAAGATTTCAATTGTTCATCAATAATCATATCTTCTAGCAATATGTCCAGCCCAACTCCATTTGTTTTTTAATTTTGTTCAATGAGGTCAGTAACAGCTGTTTGTTCTCTTATTCATATATTGTGTTTTCAATCTCTTCTTCTTACTCCTAATATGCATCTCTCCATATTTCTTTGAGTGGTCTGAAGTTTCTGTAGTGATTTTCTATTAAGTGTCCAAGTCTCAGATCCACAAGTAAGAACTGGTAAACAACATTTATTAAAAACCTTCCTTTTCAAACACATAGGCATATTTCCTTTTTGTATCAAATTATTTCTATCAAAAGCACTCCAACCAAGTTTAATTCTATGATTAATTTCATCCATTATGTTTTCATCTGTATTAATAATCTGACCCAGGTATTTGTAGCTAATAACTTCTTGTAACTCATCATAATCAATCTTTATTTTCATACTTTGAGAAAATCCATTGAACATTACTTTAGTCTTTTTAACATTTATCTTTAGTCCTACTTTTCTACTTTCATCTGATAACTCCTGCATCATTTCCTGCAGCTCTAACATGCTAAATATGACATGTTATTCCTGCAAAAAAAGATAGCTTATTATATATTCTTATAATTTTTAATAGGAATTTAATCTCAACCTTCAATTCTCTTAAAAATAAAAATAAATAAGTGATAATGGTTATCACTGTTTTTAGTTGAATATCACAGACCATTTACACTATCTTTATATAGTCATTTGATATTTGTAAAAAATAATTTTGCTAAGATTAATTCATAAATACAACCTCAAGTTAATTTCCATATTCCCAAGTATTTTTCACAATACATTTTTATAGATTTGATTATTAACATCTTTTACATTTAAAAATGCTATACTTAATTGTGTATTTTTTTTTATAAATCAGTTCATTTATTTAACTATTGAATATTTTTTTAATATTTTACATTTTTCCAACCATGTAGATATGTTCTCCATTTTACATGTAAATATTTGACATAATGTGGAAATCACAGCCATTAGTCTATCTGTAAGCAGTCTTCATAATATTTTTTTTCCTTTTATTCCTCTGAAATTGTATATCATTAGTAAGTCTATTTAAACATTTTATAAAAAACGCCTTTTGCATAAAATTTCAAAATTTAGTAATACTTTATTTGCTAAAATATCTATTTCTTTTGTATTTTAATTTTTGAATCTGTATATTTCTTCAACTATTTCCTTTTGAAGTAATCTTCTTAGTAGCACATACTTATTTATCAACAACTTATCAGGGAACTATAATTACAGATTGTATTTAGTAATTTTAATATTTTTATTACCTTTAGTTTATTTTCTACATTAATGAATAAATTAACCTTTCTATTTTTCCCCACATTCCCCCAAAATATCTCAACAGACACTCCTTCTGATCTGCTAAATTTCTCAAATCGCACTGTTTATGTTGCTTCTATTTCTGCAATTTATTTTCCTTTTAAATAATTATCTCATCAAATTTTAATCTTTTTTTTTATCTGAATGGTTTCCAATAACCTCTTTATATGTACTGCAAATCCACTTTTTCTATATTTCCTAAGGACAATTTATTTATTTATTTATTTTGTTTACTAATACTATTAATTCTTAAATAAATAAAAACCAGAGCAATGAATTACTTTTAATGCGTTCATAGTGAAATAAAAGACAATATAAAAAATATCAATTATATGATGACTTTTATATATAATTAGAGTAATACATCTATATCAATTGAAGTTACTTTAATACTTTGATTCACCTACTTCAGATCTTTAATATAATATATTACATAGTTGATTGCTTTATTGATAAGATCACATTATTATTTTATTTTTAATTTATATTGATAATATTAAAGCATTTTTATTTAATTTTGTAAAAATATAGTTTGCCCTCTTATTTTTAATTTTACTATTTTATCCTTAATTTGATATAATAACCAGGTCATCCTTAAAATAGGGAAGTAAAGAGATAAAAAAGCACCATAACTGGATTTAAAAAAAAAAAAAAGATTTATGCAAATATATAACAAAACAAAACATAAAAAACTTCAAATGAGCCTTTTGAAAAGCAATCAACATAAGTTCTTTTTTCTACCAGCTTTTTAGATTTCTACTCTAATATATATAAAAATACTACAATATCAATAACTTTTCAGTTGATTTCTTGAATATAAATTTAAACATATATAAAAAAAATTAAGTATCTGAGTGGAAGAAAAATAATATACATACACACATATATCATTAACGAAATCACAATTGTAAATTAATGTGTTTTTATTTTTAAATACATTTCAATTATTAAAAAACAAGAAAAATAGAAAAAAAAAAACATTTATGTCTTTGTCGGTTTATATTTTCTTTAATTAACAATGTGGCTAATTGTTTATTCAATAACAATTTTATAATTAAAAAAATCTGAACATATTTTTAAAATTAACAAAAAAAAAAAAAAACGAAAAAAAAAAAAATCATTAAGTTGATGTATTCTTTTTTAAAATTTACTCAAACCAAGTATTTTAATTTTACTTTTAATAACAAAAATTATTAATTTAAAAAAATATTTAATATTTAATTACTTGAAAATTTTAAGAATAATGTTATAATTATGTGTTAATAGTATAGTATTTAAAAACTGTTTTTAATTCTATTTGATTTACAAAAATATGTATATATTTTAAATAATACGATAACTCTTCCTTAGCATAGAATTTCTTCCACGCAAATATCCGAAATGTGTGTATATATATATATATATTTACATCCAGTGTATTTTGCCTAAAATCTCCAGCTATATCTCACCAAATTTTGTCAAGGTAACATTATATATAGAAAGAAAACGATAAATGATTTTTTTAATCTGATTTTATATAAAACCACAATATATGCTAAGGTCTATATAAAATTTTAGGGATAGATGAAAAGTGGCTTATAATATTTTATCTATACTTAATGCTATCAAGGCAAGGATTAGAAGATTCAGCTGGAAATTTTAGGTATGGTGGACTGTGATATAATTTATTTATAATAGCCAGAGAAGCTTTTGACATTTAGTACTCTATCTGATGTCAGTCATAAAGTTTATATATTCTCAATGGTGAGCAATTGAGAGATTGAGCTAGTCAAAAAACAAAATCAGAATTTTTGGTAAACTTTTCTTCTTTCTTCCTGGGTTTCAAATTTCTGACAATCATGTTTTGTTTCTATTGTGTATTTTTAATCTAAAATATTTTATACATGTTTGCAATATGATTCTTAAAACTATTTTAAAACCCTTTTTGTCTCTTCACTTTTTCTCTTACTATAGAGTTAATGTTAGCCCATACTTACAGATGGGAAATAAGATCTGTCAGAGAAGGACAAAAATATAGCTTTATAATATGTCAGAACATAAGTCTTTTGTAGACAAATGGTGATAATGTGTATTCTTGCACTACTTAATTATAGTAATAATGATGGAAAGATAACTAAGTAAATGCAGATTATTTAAGACATCTAGGTTTTTCATATGATGTAATTATTTTTGCAAATAATGCTTAAAAGCTTCAAAAAATGTTGCAAGAATTAATAGATGAAACTAAATAAGTGAAACCACATTTAAATGCTCGAAGAACTAAAGTAATGTTCAATGAAGCATCTCCATAAAGAAAATAAAAATTGATAATGATGAATTAGAAGAAGTTAACAACTAAAAATACCTTTCTCAGACTATTAATAAAGATGGAAACATAATAAATGAAATTAATAATAGAATTAAAGTTGAATAAAGTGCTTACTAGAAATAATGTAATAATAAAAAAAATATGTCTATATGCTGGAGAAGATTTTTAATAAATGTGTTTTATCTGTTTTTACTTACGAATCTGAAACTGGAAGACCTAACAGAAAAGCAATAAAAAGGCTGATGATCACTTAATAAAGAATGGAGAGATGTATATTATGAATAACTAGAAGAGACTAGGAATGAAGTTAATGGATGAGAAATGAACCACATGTTATATGACATCATTAAAAGAATTAAGAGAATGAAGTGGTATGTTTATCTGGGCTTCAAGCCCCAGGTCCTTGGCTCCATTTACTTCTAACACCTGTGATCAATGCCTTGACCATAGTGTAGATGTTGCCACATACTCTCTATCTTCTATTGTCTATCAGAACAATGGAAAAAACATGAAGCCAACACTGGAGACTGTAAGGACAGCCATATAAAAAATCAGAACCAAAGAAAATGTGTCAACTGCAGAAAGATGGCATCATCTCATGATAATAAAAAAACTTTCAATTGTAAATTGTCTAGGTATTCTTAAAAGAAATGAACTATAAATGAAGGACAATTAGTAATATTAAGTTTCTGACAATTAGGGTATATTTATTTGTTTAATTGTACTAAATATTTATTTGATTGTGTGTGTGTGTATGAATAAAAAGTGTTTATTTAAATGTTGCTTGGTCTATACACCCTTTCTTTTAACTGTGTCACTAAGAGTTTAAGATTATAAATATTTCCATATATTAGTATTGCACTGGAGCACCTAATCAAGATCTTTGTGTTAGCCTAGGTAAATTTCAAGTGCTAGTTTTATGTGCCAGGTATTTGTGCATGCTGACTATATACAACCTATATAACCAGATGGTGCCTAAGACTTGGTCTCAAAACAAATAAAGTAACTTGTATGCTGGGTGTTGTCCCAGCAGTTTGGAGGGTTGCTATGGTCAGAAAAAATGGTCAGGGCTGTGGATTTGTGTAGCCTTGATCTGGCCATAGCTATCATTGATAGTTAATCTATCAATAATATTTGACCCCAATGTGTGATCTGGTGCCAGAGACATTAAATAAGTATAAAAAAAAATAATAATAAAGCAAATCATATAAGTAAATAATAAAATGTTAATAAATAATCATGTATAGTAAATATAAAAATATTATTACTAATCCTTTCATACTGGATCCTTACAATATATATATATATATATATATATATATATATATATATATATATATATATATATATATATATATATATATATATTCTTTGATAAATAACTCTAAACTTATCTTTATTGTAATAACCTGGAATTCAAGTACACCTGGGTCTTGTTTTACGTGATAGATAGGTTCCTCACAAAACATGAGCAAATGAAAATGCACAAAAATAGATGCAACTTACCTTGAAAAAGGGGGGATATGGACTGTGATTTTTCAAAACTCACATAAAAGCAAAGCACCAACGTAAAATTTACTTTAAAATTCGTGCAAAAAAAAAAAAATAAATAAGGAAATAAAATATGACTAATAAAAAATTTCAAATTTGAAAAAAATTGATACAAAACAAACTTTTTTTAACTATAATATTTAATTTTATTCAAATTAATATATTTTTATGCATAATTTACAGTATAGTAATTTACATTTTTTTATACACGTTTTAATTATTATCGCTATTTGCTGATAAACAGTTTCGTTTGCAAACTGGTAAAAAATAGATTCTTCACAAGAGGAAATACAACTAGCACCAAGTTCCCTCTCATATTGTGTTAATGGTTTTCTGTTGACAACATAATTAGTAATTAATCTTTGAGATGATGATTTTATTAATTGTTTATGAACTTAGACTTATGATAATAAAAAGACATTTATTCACCACTGCTGGGAAAAATTTAATTAAAACTAACAACTAAAAATTAAATTCTTATTTTTGTCTTTAATTTTTTAAATTTTCAATTCCATTTAAAAATCAAATTTCGTTTTACATCACATTAATTTCAAGTCACTGTAAGTAATTTTTAAATTGTTAATTACAATTAAAAATCAGATTTTAATTGTCAAATTTAATTGTGCCCACTGCTATTACTCACCTTTTAAAAATAAACTTGCAGACACTAAATGATTAATAATTGATTACGTTCTTTTTTAAAAAGCAAAAACAGAATGTGATTTAAAATGCAAAATTAACACGCACAATGTTTGAACAAATTTACATTATAATCTTGTAAAATTTAATGTGTGTATACATAAAATGTGGAAATCATGATTTTAATTTCATTATTGCATAAAATCTTACTATTAAAAAACACTGAAAATATTGAAATTACTAAGATGAAAGTCAAATTCCAATAATGTGCTATTACTTTCAATATAACATAAGTGCGTGAAATTTATTATTTAAAGTAATATCGCATTATCGGAGTTCGACTTCCGGTGAAACATGAATCGCGTAACTTCAAAATCATGTTAAATAAGTCCACATAAAAAGAAACACAGGTGTATATATTATTTGGTTCATTATTTAAATAGATAAATTTGTCCAATGATGCCAAGCACTTTTGTTAGAGATAAGATCTCTATTTAAAGATGTGTTTTAATATTTTGAAAATGTCAGATATTAACTTCTAAAATATATATCACTTGAAAGTTACATTTGTAATAAATAATATTAAGATCATCATTATATTAAATAGAAAAAAGATTTAATTGTAAAAATAAAATGATCAAATATGGAGGAATATATACAAAGTCTTACTAGTATTTATTCAAAATTAGAAAAGTGGAATTTGCTGCTAAACAGGTTAATGATAATTAGTTTATTTAAAGTATAATAATTGTTATTGAAAAAATAAATTTAAATTGATAACTTTCCTTCATCTTTTATCTTTCAAACATATTACAGATATACGTATTTTAATAATTCTCTAACTCAGTTAAATTTCACTATTTTTTTAAACTTCATTTATTCATTAATAACATTATATAAGTAAACAAATTTCTTTTAAATTTTAGCTTTTAACTATTGGACCGACTTTCAATTTGGAAATAAAAAATAATCTAGAAATATTTTTTTATAGGGCTTAGACAACAATTTAAAGGCAAATAGTTTAAGCAAATCTATTAAAAAACAAGTTATTTACTTTTGAGGAATCTATCAATTTTAAATTTAATATATTTATGATATATGCATAAAATTATTTTGCTATTTTGAGTTAAAATGATACTAAATTTTATTTTAAATATAATTATAAGCTCGCTGAAAATGATTAAATTGTTTGCGACTAAATAATTAATTAATTAGGTTTCTTTTAATTATGATTTCAGTAAACTTTCTTCAGATAACATGGTATCTTACTGCTTTCTAAGATTCACATGTTGATTCAATTAACTGTAAATTAAAAACAAAATATGCATGCATCTTTAATGTGCTAGCTACTACGTTGAGCAGATAGCGAGATGCTTTTTGATACGTCAGAATGCAAACAAAGCGAACAACCATAAAGTGCAGCAACAAACATTTCTATAATTGTTTTTATTATTTATTTAAAAAAATATTGGTCTACAGGAATTAAGAGGAGAAAAAATACAATTAAAAATAATCAAAAAACCCTGATAGATTAACATTTTAATTGAATAATGTTTTATTTTTATTTTTTAGAAACCAATTATATACACATACTATATGAAATGCAGTATATATGTTAAATTCTCTGATTAAAAGTAGGTTGAGTATTTAACCTAGATGCTATTATCATCAGTAGAAACAACTTGGTTACAGCTGGTAACTTTTAGAATTATATCAAAAACATTAATGATTCATTATTATTAAGATTCGCACACATAGTATATATATACAAATATAAAGCGTTATCAGTAATCCGTTTTGATAAAAAATTTATAAATTTCTTAAAACATTCGTAAACCGTTTTTTCTGCTCATTTATATTCTATGTTATATATGCTTAATTAACACTTTTTAAAGATTTTTAACATTGTTTTTTTTTTTGTAATTTTTTGGCCATTACAGAAACAGTTTTTGTATTTAAGTATATGTACTCATCAAATTACAATTAGAGCTCAATCCACAATTTAACTTTGGAAATACTTCAGTTAATCTTAATATAGTATATACCATTAAAAGTACCATGTCTTTAAATGTAATCTTATAATAATAATAATAATAATAATAATAATAATAATAATAATAATAATAATAATAATAATAATAATAATAATAATAATATATATATATATATATATTAGTTAATGTAATGCTTAGGACTATAATCTCATCACTAGAACATTCTCCTTCAAATACTTACTCAGAAATATTTATCAGACTGAACGAATGGATATTGATAAATACATGCATTGCAGACTTTAAAAATGTAAGGGTCATGCAGTAAATTAGTTTTCTGTATTTGCACCAGCTGAGGCAACCTCCAGAGCTATGGTTCCTGAAAAGCAGCAACAATGGCCTGGTTTTCCTGAAAACAATACTAATACTAACTGGACATCTATCTGAATTGTGCAACGCATTGTGGACTGCCAAGAGGGACTTTAAATAAACATACAGTGACAGAAAGTATGAATGTTATAATCTAAAAAAGAACTTTTCAAATACTATATCTAACTCAGAGTCTCTTATCTGATTAAGCAGAAATGGAAATAATTTGTTCTATTTTCTTTTAATATGTTTGCTATTATTATTATGATTTCCATTCCCATAATTTTATTAATTAAATTAATAATTTGTAAGATTATGTTAGTTTAAGTGGGTTAATTATGAGCTATTTGTTTTTTAGTTGAATCGGTGCCAGTGGAAGGATGTATGGGTGTTTTATGTCAATGTAATGTGGGGAGGTGCATTGATTTATTATTTCCTTGTGCTGCATTAGCATACAGGGCATAGTACCCAACTGAAGGCTTGGTCAAAAGTGTAGCCATCACATTTCCAATAGTCATAGATGTATTTTCCATGCCATTAATCTTCATATGTTCTGGTTTGTGATAGTAAAATGGCAAATATGGCAATACCCCATTATGAAGCATGTCTAATATATATTCCAAATGACTATCCCACCAGACAGATGCACATTCCTGTACTAGATGAGAGGGTACTTTAACCCAACGTGCTATGTCGCCACCAGGTGATGCTGCACCACCATTAACAAATAGTCAGTAACCTGCAAGTGATAAAAGTTTTTTTTCAAAAAGTGTCTGAAAATCGTCAACTAAAAAAGCCAGAGGCTAGACATATAAAAACGATGAAAATTGGCAAAAATTTATATCAAAAAGTGCATGAAAATAGTCTGAAAAAAGTCAACTAAAAAAGCCCAAGGCTAGACATATAATAACACTGAAAATTGGCAAGTAAAAAATAAATTTATATCAAAAAGTGCATGAAAATCATCAACTAAAAAAGCCCGAGGCTAGACCTATAAAAATGCTGAAAATTGGCAAGTAAAAAATAAATTTATATCAAAAAGTGTATGAAAATCATCAACTAAAAAAGCCTGAAGCTAGACATATCAAAATGCTATAAATCGGCAAGTAAAAAATAAATTTATATCAAAAAGTGCATGAAAATTGTCAACTAAAAAAGCCCGAGGCTAGACCTATAAAAATGCTGAAAATTGGCAAGTAAAAAATAAATTTATATCAAAAAGTGTATGAAAATCATCAACTAAAAAAGCCTGAGGCTAGACATATCAAAATGCTATAAATCGGCAAGTAAAAAATAAATTTATATCAAAAAGTGCATGAAAATTGACAAATAAAAAATAAATAAATGCCTGACACTGTATATATTCAAGAAATATTGCAAAAGTCCAAATTTAAAAAAAAAAACCACTCAAAATGCTATAAAATTTAAATTAATATATATATATATATAGCTGAAAAATTAAAAAAAAAAAAAAAGCTGAAAATACGTTAAACCCCCCTTCCCACAAGCAATAATTATCCACTTAAATTGACAAGTAAAAATGCCTGATGCTGTATATATTCAAGAAATATTGTGAAAGTCCAAATTTAAAAAAAAAAAATCAAATGCTATAAAATTTAAAATTAATATATATATATATATATATATAGCTGAAAATGAAAAGCAATATACAAGAAACCATTAACAATTGTGGAAGGCAGAAATGCACTATACAAGAAACCATTAACAATGGTGAAGGCGGGAAATGCAAAAACAGAATTTCATCAAATTATTTATTAAGCTTCCAATTTGCATTTATCTGCAATGCATTCAAAAGCAATTATTTGGTCTCTGCTTTAAAATTATGGCATTATCATTTAAATTCATCAAGCAGTACATAAAAAATAATTATCAATGTAAAATATACCCCTACCACACAAAATAACTGAAATTCACAATTTACGTCTTAGGTGTAATACTTAAAAAATAAACGATTATAAACATTATCAAATCATTTAAATTCATCCATATTTTTTTTTAAAAAAAAAGCAATATACAAAAAATAATTACCAATGTCTTTCCAGAAATTTCAATGATTGCACTGTTTTCGTTTCAAGAAATTATTTTTCAAGCTGGGCCAGAAAAGCTATGAGTTCACATTTTGAAGATACAAAGATGACGTGTAATACAAAAAATATTTGCAGCATAACATTTTGAAGATACAAAGCTTTCGTGAAATAGAAAAATTATTTGCAGCATAAAAATCCATTAGCTATCAAATAATAAAACGAATTAAATATCCATTATCTTTTACAACTTTTTTTTAAAATTATAACATTTCCCATTTCGCTTAGTAGGCACTTGACTGTTTTCAACATAAAAATCCATTAAAAAGGTTATTATTAAATTTAGAATTCACATTTTTAGAGAACAGAAGATTAAAAAATAGTGGTTATTTGGGTTAGAATATTATAATGTAGAAAGTATAAAATTTAGATCGATAGAAACTTAATAGCTTGCAAAATCACATCAAATAGATTTTCATCATGATGCAGTCTTCACCACATGAATTTGCTTAAGTAGAAATCCAAATGATGTCGAGTGGTTCCTCTCTCTCATTTATTGCACCATTTCAAAAGTCCCCAAAGTCTTGCTGCAGTCTCAGTGTGTGCTACTGTAGTGGAATCAACAAAATTGTATTACTGGTTTACTTTTTAAATGCTGGTAAACTGCAGCATTCAATTCCTCAGTTTTGTAGGCTTTCCAACAATCAGAATATATGGAGGTTCCTGGTGCTACATGTCCTTTAATGGCATCCAGAAGAACAGATGCTGTTCGACCAGGAATAGCAACAATAAAACACTCTTTGGTTTCCCTACATAAACCACCAAATAACCATTGCTGCAGAAGAATTCTACCCTGCTGGTTTTTGCATCTAGTAAATAAAGTTTCGTCTACCTCTACAATTTTCCCTGGGCCTCCAATTTTGCAGGATGGGCGAGATAGCAGACTTTCTTTACAGGCCTCTCTCAAATATTGCTTCCATGCAACGACAGTCTTGTTCAAGTCCATATCCTTTTTTCCAGATTTGATGGTCAATTGGTTTTCACTCCAGTAGTAAATCAGTCGGATGGCTGTAACAAATGACAATTTGCAGCCTTTAAACCAGGTTCCTTTCTGAAGTGCTATGGAACATTGACAAGCAGAAATGTTGCACTTCCATTGTGCCCTTGGACTAACATAAAGTTTCATTTGATGCCCATTTACACATACTTTTTGAATAGGCAGAACACTTTTATTTTGCAGGAACTCCACTGCTTCATATTCTGTTTTAGGAAGATCCCAAATTTTGATCATTTTGACTAGTAAAAACCGTAAAAAATTATGAAAAAGATGCTACTTCAATTTCAGCGGCTAATATTTCAGCGCAAGGTTTTTGAAGTGTTAACCAAAAGTTTGTGCATGTTTACCATTGTATTCATCTGTGTAAGAAAATAATCCACATTAACTCAGTCAAAAAATAAAAATAATCCCAACAACTTGTATTTCTAGCAGTACGAACAAATTAACACATAATAAAACTAAGCAGGTATTTCAAAAGACTAATTTACTTACATTTTGGATTAAATTTGTCAGCTTTGGAAATTATATTTTTCTGTACAATGTCTATTACATCATATTTCATTAATGAGTAGAAACTGTGATCCAATATATTACGGTGCCATATATTTCTTTTATTAAATTTTTAATTGTCATTTGTGTATAAATTTCATTCAGTATTTTCCTAAGAACATGCATATATGATGAAATGTTTAGGCAACTCTTTATCAGTTTCTAACTTTTATGAGTACATTAAATGGTAATTTTAAAAATAGATTTGATTTACAGTGAGCACCACCATTTTTCATTCATTCAGAAATGTTAATAATTTTAGCCCTAGAAAGGAAAATTTAAAAAAAAAGTTGTAAAAGATAATGGATATTTAATTCATTTTATTATTTGATAGTTAATGGATTTTTATGGTGCAAATAATTTTTCTATTTCACAAAAGCTTTGTATCTTCAAAATGTTATGCTGCAAATATTTTTTTGTATTACATATCATCTTTGTATCTTCAAAATGTGAACTCATAGCTTTTCTGGCCCAGCCTGAAAAATAATTTCTTGAAACGAAAACAGTGCAATCATTGAAATTTCTGGAAATACATTGGTAATTATTTTTTGTATATTGCTTTTTTTAAAAAAATATGGATGAATTTAAATGATTTGATAATGTTTATAATCGTTTATTTTTTAAGTATTACACCTAAGACGTAAATTGTGAATTTCAGTTATTTTGTGTGGTAGGGATATATTTTACATTGATAATTATTTTTTATGTACTGCTTGATGAATAATAATGCCATAATTTTAAAGCAGAGACCAAATAATTGCTTTTGAACGCATTGCAGATAAATGCAAATTGGAAGCTTAATAAATAATTTGATGAAATTCTGTTTTTGCATTTCCCACCTTCCACCATTGTTAATGGTTTCTTGTATATTGCTTTTCATTTTCAGCTATATATATATTTTTTAATTTTAAATTTTATAGCATTTGATTGCTTTTTTTTTATTATAAAATTTGGACTTTTGCAATATTTCTTGAATATATACAGTGTCAGGCATTTTTACTTGTCAATTTAAGTGGATAATTATTGCTTGTGGGAGGGGGGGTTTAATGTATTTTCAGCTATTTTTTTTTTTTTTAATTTTTCAGCTATATATATATATATTAATTTAAATTTTATAGCATTTTGAGTGTTGTTTTTTTTTAAATTTGGACTTTTGCAATATTTCTTGAATATGTACAGCATCAGGCATTTATTTATTTTTTATTTGTCAATTTTCATGCACTTTTTGATATAAATTTATTTTTTACTTGCCAATTTATAGCATTTTGATATGTCTAGCCTCGGGCTTTTTTAGTTGATGATTTTCATACACTTTTTGATATAAATTTATTTTTTACTTGCCAATTTTCAGCATTTTTATATGTCTAGCCTCGGGCTTTTTTAGTTGACGATTTTCAGACTATTTTCATGCACTTTTTGATATAAATTTATTTTTTACTTGCCAATTTATAGCATTTTGATATGTCTAGCCTCGGGCTTTTTTAGTTGATGATTTTCATACACTTTTTGATATAAATTTATTTTTTACTTGCCAATTTTCAGCATTTTTATATGTCTAGCCTCGGGCTTTTTTAGTTGACGATTTTCAGACTATTTTCATGCACTTTTTGATATAAATTTATTTTTTACTTGCCAATTTATAGCATTTTGATATTCTAGCCTCGGGCTTTTTTAGTTGACGATTTTCATGCACTTTTTGATATAAATTTATTTTTTACTTGCCAATTTTCAGCGTTTTTATATGTCTAGCCTTGGGCTTTTTTAGTTGACGATTTTCAGACTATTTTCATGCACTTTTGATATAAATTTATTTTTTACTTGCCAATTTTCAGCGTTTTTATATGTCTAGCCTCAGGCTTTTTTAGTTGACAATTTTCAGACTATTTTCATGCACTTTTTGATATAAATTTATTTTTTACTTGCCAATTTTCAGCGTTTTTATATGTCTAGCCTCAGGTTTTTTTAGTTGTCTATTTTCATGCACTTTTTGATATAAATTTTTGCCAATTTTCAGCATTTTTATATGTGTCTAGCCTCGGGCTTTTTTAGTTGACGATTTTCAGACACTTTTTGAAAAAAAAATTTATCACTTGCAGGTTTCTGACTGGTTGTAGATGGTGGCGCAGCGTCACCTGGTGGCGACATAGCACGTTGTGTTCAAGTACCGATGAGAGTCATTCTTTTTTAAATAATATCATGTTACAGATGCACATTTCTGTCAGCATGGTTTTTTTTTATGCTAACATCCTCATTTTGCATTGATTACATTAATATATCAATAAGCTGGTGTTGGTTTGGATGCAAACTTCTAATCTGGAGTTAAAAGAATCAAATATATAAATGCCTAATCTATGTAGCATATTTACATTTAACAAAATATTGAAATTGTATTAAATCTTAAATTCATCCATCTGTGCATTCAGAGACTAATTTTGTTTCCAGAATTTTTTTTACTGTGTATGTGTGTGTGTAATAATAAAAATGTTTTTGATTAATTTTGGCAGTAACTTATTTCTGTATATTTTTATTAATAATATATATTTTTTAAAAAAATCAAGAGCCAGAGAACTTTTAAATAGACAGAGTGATATTTTAAGCTCAGCTTCTCCATGAGCTAGTGGCTAGGGCTATTGGTCAATAAAAGTTGAATCTTACCCATATGTATATACCTATCATACAAATGTTCTAGGTTCTAATAGCCTAGTGGCACACTAGTATGACAGATAGTGAAAGAGTTTCCACGCAACTGTTATTAATAATGATTAGAATATATCTATCTGCAATTCTATTGATCTGGGTTTAAATAATGGCAATTTTTTTTTCAATTGCTTGATGTATTTTAAGCAAGTTTAAGATTAATTTGAGGAATTATACTATAGTCAAATAATTTGTTATTTATCTCCTCTTAATATATGGATATCAAGCTATTCTTAGTAAGGGTTGGAACAAAGAAAAAAATATATAAAGACATTCTTCCAAATTGTAGCTGACCATCATTATGGGTAATTAATGTCTTCTTGACACTATTTTTATGTGAAGGATGCCCAAAGAATTCTTAGTTCTGTAATAGATTTATTTTATTTTTATTTTTTATTTTCCGTCGCGATTATGTTAACAACATTTAGAAATTTGTTCTGGTGATCTCTTATTAAATTTATAAAATTGTTATGTTTTGTTGTTTAGTACAGTAATAACTTGACTTGAATATTTTATGGTTTTCTAAACAATAAACCGTTTGATTATTCTTTTGAATATAAAATTGCTACTGTAATACTAATAAAGTGACTCTAATAACTTATTAACGTTTACATCTACATTGCTATCAAACATATAATATAAAAAATAATGTGAAAAATCCGGCGATGTTGAGCACTTGAAATGACAAAATGGGCTAAAGATTCCTGAATAGAAACTTTTTAGCTCGAATTAAAAGTTGTCATATGATTTCAGTAACTTGTAGTCTAGCTCTTACAATCATATATATATATTGAATATATGATTTGTATTTTTAAAATCTAAAATTCTACAACAAAATTTTCGTGTTAAGTTTTTTTTTGCTTTAGTTTCACAACTGAAACAATTTCATTCAAGCACCTGCCTTCTACAAAAAAAAAAAAAAAAATGAAAAAATAACAACTATGCTTCAGTGCACCGTATGTATTCACTTCCTTTAAAAGTTTTTAAAGATTCTCAGTTCTAGTCAGATAATTCAGAAAAAATCATTATTATGCACCGCATTAATTATTAACATAATCCTACAGAGCAATGCTTGATTAACAAAACTTCGGATGAAACGCTGAAATTATTAAAATCATTGGTTATAAGTAAAGCAAAAAATATTTACATTATTAAATTTGATAAACAATTGTTAAGTCGGTAAATACAACTGAATTATCGGCATATCACAGAGCGGGAAAACAGGAGATCAAGAATGAATTTGACATGTGCTTAACTCTTGTTACATCTTTCTCCTAATAGTTCCGGTGCATCTCAGACGATGACCTAAAACCGCGTATCACGGCGACTCCAACTATAAGATTGCTTTAATAAATCAGGGAGAGAGATAGAAAATAAGTAATTAAGAAATGTAAAAGAAAAAAGAAATCTTTAAGTCTTATCTGCCACCAAGTAGACATAAATGCAACTATACTATATTATTACACATATATACTGTAAATAAAATTTCTGCAACATTTGGAAATATAACGCCATTAATTTAAATATACATATAACGGTTTTTATTACAGCAGTTTGTGATATATATTTAAAAACAATTGACGTTTACGTACAATATGTTGGAGCAGGATGATTTTACATAAAGTGGAATTTAATATTTTGCATAAAGCTCAGTCGACTATAAGTCAACTTAATTTATAATTGTCTTTCGAGTAAGCAGCATATCAAAAATAATTTATTTTGACGCTGTAAAAAAAAATCAGTAAACGGTGAAAAGACTTTAAATACTGTGAAATTTATTATTTTTTTTTTTCAATAGTAAGAACAAATAGAAGCTTTCAGATATTCAATTAGAATACTTCAATTAATTTAGCAGTCTAGTATGATATATAAGTTTTCCATTGAAATAAATGTCATCTTTCTATTTTTCACACTACAAAAATAAAACAATCTTCAACAATTTATTGCAAAGCAAAGAAAGGTTAAACAACTTTTTCTAAACATTTTTAAATTTTCGGTTGGTGAACGTTTTTTTTTTAATTTTATTTTAAGTTCTCGCTACGATAGCTAAATATCCAAGTACCCCTCAGTAATAAAATATTTATGAGCTAACTATCAGAAAAATATATATAAGCTTGCTTTGACATTTTCATCTATTATATTTTCAAATTCCATATATATTTAAACCTAGGTATAGTCATTGAAACAGATATTATATAGTAAAAACTTTTTTATGTATAAATAAAAGCAAAGTATCTTGAGAAACAAATATTATGATTAAATAAGGATCTATTATAATAAATAAATAACGAGCATGATTTAAAATTATGGAATATAAAATACTACATCATTTAGCTTCATCAATTCAGTACGAATCCTTTTTTTTCTAATTATTTCATACTTTTTTTCATATTTAGCTTGACCCGAAAGCATACTGTTTGTAGATGCACACGAAAAAACAGTTATGATTATTAATTAATTCAGTTAAGTTCTGTCAAGGCGACATTAAAAATATTTTTATAATAGAATGTACATTACTGCCATAGAAAAAGTCACATTAGTAAATGCAAAAACCTAAATAGCCTTAAATCTTTCCCTAAAAGTTTATTATTTATATAATCTACTAAAATTAATGTATTACTTCCTGAGTCACAGGATAAAAACGTCATTCATATAGTTGGCATTTTCTTTTTGTTTCCAGGGGCAATGGATTAAGATGAGGAGAAAAAGAAAATTCAGTTTATGTAGGAATAAGTTTGAGAATAAAGAATGTGGGAAAATTAAATCTAAGCTGATCGTTTCAGCAATTCCACTAATAATATTTGTAAAGATTAGACGTTATGTGTTTTAAAAAACAATTTTAATGCTAGTTGAATAAGTAGTACTTATTTCTTCCTTATCATATTAATAACTTTAATAAATAAATAAATAAATTTTAATTACTTGAGAATAGTTAGTAAGAAGAGTCCATAAGATTTAAAATCTGGTTTTTCATGTGAAAAATAGGACTTACGTCTAAAAGTAAATACTGTACAAATTATATGGGTGTTAGGAATCAAGCATCAATTTTTTAAACCAAAGATCATTCTTGATGTTAAAGGCAAAAAATAAAAATCTAATGTAAAAATTTCCCTGATATTTGTACTATACCAAACAATGAGAAAAAATTAAAATAAAAAAAATATCAAGATCAAGTAATCCATATAGTTGTTGTTTTATTTAATGTATATAATCGATGTGTACCATAAATATGGCTTAGAACCATTATTATGATGAATTTTGTGTAGTGTTTTAGACTGGCCTGCTACGGTTTAATCTAATAAAATATAAGAATCAATTTCCTACCTTTTGCGACTTGATTTGGTTTCAATTTAAACCAAACCCTTTGCATGACTTTTGTAATAAACTCTATAGATTATTTACCTATTTTTTCATAATTACAAAATAATAATAATAATAATAATGATGATGATGATGATGATGATGATAATAATAATAATAATAATAATAATAATAATAATAATAATAATAATAATAATAATAATAATAATAGTATCACCAATCTTGATTCAATTAGTATTTTTCAAAAATTACTTTTTTAGTTATTATTTCTTTTATGCTAAATAATCAACCAACCCATTATCATGATGTGTTTGAATTTATTTTTACATTTTTAATTATATATAATGCGATTTTTTCTACATAATATTTAATAAAAAAAACCCACATAGGGTTTTTTTTTTTAAAAAAGTCAGAAACACAAGTTAGAACTATTAGATATATAAATCAAAAACATTTCTCTCTAAACCTGACATTATAAGTATTATTAACACAATTTGAAATCTTCCAAATAAATTTTAGGCTTTTTCTCATGTTAATTCATCCTTCCTGATTCCATTTTCTTTAACTATTGTAATTATCGACTACTTATACTTTCATTCATTTAAACAACCCAAGACACTGCTAAAGATGTTAAATATCAATTGGGGTTAAAAATATATTTTTAATTCTATATCCTGATTGAAATTTACTAGACTTGCATTACAACAATATTCTATGCAAATGAAAAATGATTTAAATAATTCTCATTTTTATCTTAAAATTTGATTTTTTAAAATATAATTCTATAGAGTAGTAGATAAGTTCTGAAGTTATTATATTCATTGTAAATTTAACATTAATTCAATTACTTTGTTGATAACGATATTCTTAATATTATAGATTCATTGTTATATGATATAATTCTAAGCTTTCATTAACACTCATTAAATCATGTAAATCTCTCTATATAGTAGTGCCACTCAGTGCCAACCAGAGTAATCAATGGATGCCACTATTGTATGGAGAGTTTTGCCTGTTTTAATAACAGTTATGTGCTAGCATAAAAATGGTGATCATATGATTATTAAATCATATTAATTTTATCTGTGAATTGTAGAAATTAGAACATCTTTAATTTTTGCATTCTTATAACAGTAATTAATAAATTTCTAAAATCAATATCTAGTCATTGACTAAAATTGTATATTTATCTCATCCTCTTTTTTAAAAAATATCTCTTTTTGAAATCTTTCTTCCTAAATTCATTGTATTTTTAGTCATTACTCCATGATAAATTATTTTATCATTCATATTGTATACTAATTTTAGTTTTTTTGAGATACTTAATACTAGTTTTTATTATACATAATGTTTAATATTTTAAAGACTAGTATCACAATTATTTGTTTAAAACACCATTACTTAAAGCCATTTTTAAATGTATATTTTAAGAATTTTTCTGAAGGTTGTAATGATAGTGCTGCAGTTTTATTTTTATATTGGACTGTTGCCATGATCTCTTATGCATATTGAATGTCTTTAGAAAAAATTAACTTATTTAAATATTCCAAATACATTCAACTGTTAGTAATAACACATCAAACAGGTTAGTATATGCACACCATTTCAAGAGATATTATTCTTCCCACTGCTTCAGGTGTTGCTGGCCTGACCAGTGACAGTACTAGCTTGGATTTGAACCTGCATCCTTAAATCCTTGATTATTGAATTTTAAGGTAATAATCTAACCAACTGAGCCATCCTGCCAAAGGAAACAGCCAGTAGAAACTTCACATACTTATCTATGAAAATCCTCCTGATTTCTCCACTTTTTCCTAAGAGAAAGTTGATTTGTGGTTTCCATACATTATGCATAGTCACACTAGGGCGGCTTATATGATTTTTTTGTCATGAGAACAGTTTTTTTAAATTTTTTTTCTTTGTACCTTTTCTTCTCTATCCAATATTTTTGTATTTTCCCAATTGAACATATGCTGGTCTGCTACTGTAGACACATCTGGTTTTTCTCTTCTAATCATCAGTTTATGTTCTTGCAAATGCTTTTCAATGGGATGACTGGCCTCAACAATAAATGTTTTTCCACATGCACATGGTATTTCATAGATGCAGTTTTTGTTTCCAGCATTTCAAGTTTGACTTTGTAGATGTTAGAATTCTTCATAGTGTGATAAGGCTTGAGAAATCTATTCTGATGTTATATTGATTGCATATTTTCCTTAATTTGTCTGCTATTTTTGAAATGTATGGATATAATATAGTACCAATAATTGTCTTTTATCTTGTTTTTTTTTTGTCTATTTAATGTTTTCTTAATAACAGATGATGGATAATTTTTCATAAGAGTTTGTCCTATATAGATCTTTTTTTCCAAATCTCTGGTTTCTGAACAAACTTCTTTTGATCTGTTCCACAGTGATAGTATAACTCCATGTTTTGGGTTTCTGGTGTGATTGTATGTATAGGCTAGGTATTTTTATGTATGTGTAGGTTTTTGGTAAACTGTAGTTTTGATTTTGACATGAGAACAAGAACAAAAATTGGCATTTTTAGATGTTCTTGTGACAAGACACTCTCATGGAAAAATCAAAACTGCAGTTTACCAAAAACTTACACATACAGGAAAATACCTAGCTTATACATCCAATCACACCAGAAACACAATACATGGTGTTATACTATCACTATGGAATAGAGCAAAAGAAGTTTGTTCAGAAACCAGTGATTTGGAAAAAGAAAAAATCTATATAGAACAAACTTTTATAAAAAATGGTTATCCATCAGCTGTTATTAAGATAACATTAAATAAAGCAAAGCAAAACTCTATATAGTAGTGCCACCTGTGCTAAACAGAGTAATCAATGGTGAAACAGTAAGGTCTGCTTTGCAGATCTTTGTTTCACCTTTTCTCACCTATTTCCTACCCTCATACCTAGTTTGAATCCCAATCTATCATAGTGTGTCTGCAATACGCTTATATATCAAAAATCCCACCTAATATTAAACCACGAGTACAATGCTCATATTGTATATAAGTATAATTCATTCCCAAATAAATAAAATATTATGGATTATGTATATGTTCACATAATTTAGATTTATTTAAAAAGTAGGTTATATAAGTTGTAATTGCGCACACACTATGATATGCATTTTAAAACTCATATCAAAATTATAAATTGTTAATTAAAGTTATTTTGTTTGAATATATTTACAAAAATATATCACAGTCGTAATATATTTTTGATTTAAAATAAAATTCATATTCATTTAGTAGATAGATTCAAATATTGCAATTGAAAAAGTAAAATCATTTTCTTTAATTTAATAAAAGTCATTCCAAATATTTCTGTTAAAATAAATGAGGGACAATAGTTTAATTATTTCATGTTGTAATTATTATCTAAGAAAACAGCAGATGTCCACTTAAGGTTTTTTTTAATTAGTAAAAGCAATTTTTAATTAAATCTAGTTTGTAATTCGAATGTTGACAAAGAAGTTAACAATAGAAATTAATTAAATTTTTGTTGAATCTCTTTAGACATTCCGATAGATTTAATTACAGCTGATAAGTCCAATATATTTTTGTAACACTTCAGGGCAGTTCTATTGTTCAATTCTACTATAAAAGGAAGGGTTTTCTTTTGTTCTTTATTCTGGTCATTTTCTAATGAAATGTTTCTGGGCATTTGCTGATGAAATGTTCTAGTAAAATATTCTTCAAAATATATCTTCCTGAGATTTTAGCTATGTGCCTGCGGACTTATATTTGAAGCCGAGTTTTCATCTTCAAAGTTTTCATCTCCAAATTAATTTACCATGTTTACCACACAAATTGCTAACCTTGACATGTCAGAGTAGAGTCAGCATGGAGGCTATTTCCCTTAGGAATGGACAGCTTCTGCTCTAGACCATCAGAAGCTATCACGTAAGGAACCCCAGAACTGCTGCTGCCGCCAAAAATATGAACATTCCAGATTTTGATGCTGAATTATAAAACCTGCCGAACATCAATCTACTTGCAAATGCTTCTTCAGAGGTAACATAAATTAACCCAAGAGCTCTTGTGATTTCTAACTAACATGCTATAGCTATTTTAAATTGTTTTTCTTTTATTTCACATAACTTTATTATGTACTTCTTTAACGTGTTCAAATATAATCAACAGTTTTGCTCTTTATCCTTGGGTTAATATTTTCTACTTATAAAGCTTTCTTTTATTTTATTATGATAATGGGTCAGAATCATCTTTGACTGAGTGAATTATTCCTTTTTTTGAAAGTAAGATGCCACTATTAAGGCATATTTTAAATTTATAATAATTCCCAATTTTATCACTTGTTCGAGGGCAATTCTAATCTTCTTTAATATATATAATAATCACCTACTTTAAAATCTACATGTTATTGATTTTAACCTAATATGAGAGTATGTGCGAGGTCAATGATTTAAATGTGTCCCCAAATGCATGATTGCATAAATAAACCCATGCTTTCTTTTCAAACCTGCAAGCATGCATTTTCCTATGTTAAATACTGCATTCTACTTTAATTACAATGTTCATCATTGACGTCGAGAATGTGCGGACCCTTATAAATGAATTTATGGGAATTTGATTGGGCATTTCTCTTAATCCAAGTAAAACCCATTCAGTATGTTTTATATACATTAGTTTAGTATTGCTGGTAAATAAATTGGTTGTTGAGACCGCTTTGTTTTGCTTTTCCAAGGATTTTTACATGGCCAAGTTCATTCTCTCTTCGCTTCCTGCGGTTTCCAGGCAGAGTGTGTCCACAAATGTCACACCTGGAAAGTAAATGCAATCGTCACCCAGTCACTAAGTTTCGGCTGTTCGTGACAACACTTTCCTACAGGTTAGCAGTGAGCTGCCCTCCATAGTCCTTCCAAACATTTCACTATTGTTTTATTTATATATTTATTTTTACAAAGCATCCGTGACTTAAACATGTTGCACTCTCCAACTTTAATAAATTCATTATTAGCAATACTGACCTCCCATCTGCTTTAATTATAATTATAAAATAAATGCCTTGATCAAATCTCCACTTTATTGCTCAGTAAGCTTTTGTCTGTGCCATTCTTGAAATCAATAAACATTATATAACCCGTAATATCAAATATTTTATTAAACTGTTATAATTACTCAAAGCACCTTGCACATGTTTCCATCTCTTTAACACATTATCATAATGCTATTAGCCTGAGGGATAGAATATAATTTTGCTTTAAAACCTTTTGTCATTTATTGAAATGTAATGCCAACAATTATTTAATATGCATCCCTGTCTCATATAAGCAGACAGTGGCATTATATATATACATTTCTATATAAATAAATTTTGAAATCATTTAAAACTAATTTTGATTCTATTTTATTGATTCCTATCACTGTCTCAGTCTCTATATCTATTTTATACATTTCTTTTGTACATCCATAGACATTAATTAGCCACCCAAACTTATCTTAGTATAGAGTCTTTTTGTTTCTCCCTACCCACCAGGCACCAGTAAATGGTTATACTAGTAGTAGCATCAGATGCATTATCACGTAGGTGGTGCTGTGAAATTTGGACTTTAGATTCGAACTTAGTATATCTAGAAGGCAACCCCTCCTAGAATGTTCAGTTTCTTGTCTGGGGTTTGAATTCTGCAGTGTGTTAGCGAGATAGATGATTCTGACTCTTACAATGGTGCCAGAGGGCTTGTGCATAAAATCCCTATCTAATGCCTACTCATCCAATATCCCCAGACTAGTTTCTGGCTTGTGGCCTTCATCAGTGAGGAGCTTTGGATCTGAAAACACTGCATCTAGATCTTAGGATCTAATGCAACCCTCTAGCAACCACCTTTTTTCTCTACTTAACTACAAAACTATGAACATGAAATTGAAAACACAAAAAATATTTTCAATCTAAGCTCAATAGCTTTTATAGTCATATGGGTCTGAACTCAGCTCAGCACTCATACATTCTGCTGTATTTGGCTCTTTAACAACCATAGCCACCACTACCATAGCCACCACTACCCTATTAGGCAGGATTGGTATTAAACCAGCAAGCATCACATGATCACATCTCCAATACTAATGGGGTAGTGGTGGCTATGGTTGTTAAAGAGCCAAAGATACCAAAATGTATGGGTGCTGAACTGAGGTCAAACCCATATGACTATATAAGCTATTGAGCTTAGATTGAAAATATTTTTTGTGTTTTCAATTTCATGCTCATGGTTTTGTAGTTAAGTAGAGATAAAAGGGGGTTGCTAGAGGGTTGCATTAGATCCCAAGATTTAGATGCAGTGCTCTCAGATCCAAAGCTCCTCACTGACGAAGGCCACAAGCCAGAAATTATTCTGGGGATATTGGATGAGTAGGCATTAGATAGGGATTTTATGCACAAACCTTCTAGCATCCATTGATTACTCTGTTTTGCACAGGTGGCACTACTATATGGAGTTTTGCTTTGCTTTGTTTATAAACAATTATGTGCTAGTATTGGAGATGTGATCATGTGATGCTTGCTGGTATAACATTAAATAGTCAACAAATACCATCAAGAGAAAAGACAATTATTGATAATATAGCATACCCATACATTTCAGAAATAGTAGACAAATTAAGAAAATCTGCAATCAGTATAACATCAAAACAGATTTTCAGAGGCATGCCACACTATGAGGAACTCTAACATGTACAAAGCCTAAACATGAAATGCTGAAAAGAAAAAACTGCATCTATGAAATACCATGTGAATATGGAAGAACATATATTAGTGAAACCAGTTATCCCATTGAATAGTGCTTGCAAAAACACAAACTGATGATTAAAAGAAAAAAAAACAGTGTCTAAAGTAGCAGACCATGTATTTACCAATGAATATATGTTCAATTGAGAAAATACAAAATATTGGATAGAGAAGAAAAGGTACAAAAAAGAAAATCTGACTATGGCAAAAAAATCCCATAAGCCAACCTATACATAACATATGGAAGCAACTAATCAACTTTGTTCTTAGGAAAAAGTGGAGAAATCTGGAGGAATATCATAGATAGTATATGAAATATCTACTGATTGTTGCCTTTGATAGGATGGCTCAGTTGGTTAGAGCATTATCTTAAAATTCAATAATCAAGAATCTAAGAATCCAGGTTTTAATCCCATTCTAGTACTGTTACTAGTCATGCCAGCAACACCTAAAGAAGAGGGGAGAATAATACATCTTGAAACATTGTGCATATACTAACTTGTTTGATGTGCTATTACTAATGGTTGATTGTATTTGGAATATTTAAAAAAAGTTCTAAAGACATGCAATACGCATATTAGATGATGGAAGTAGTCCAATATAAAAATACAACTATCTTTTAAATATATAGAATTTACATCCATATAGTAAAAATTTTTAAAGATATAAATACAACTATCTTTTAAATATATAGAATTTACATCCATATAGTAAAAATTTTTAAAGATATAAAATTTTATTATTTTTATTTTTAATTTACTGAACAAATTTATTTTCTCCAAAGAAGTTGTTACATCTCTTATATGTAATTTACAGATTGATATACCAAAAGTTTTTTTTTTTTTTCAGATAAATTGTTCAACTTGGTTACAATTTAGATTGTTTTAAGAAATACAAAAATGCCTATTTTTATTAGTACTCATTATTATAAATTTTTTGAAAGTTTATTTTTCATTACATATATTTAATTTTAATTGTAATTTTATTGAGAAGAATTTTTAATTCATGATGAAAATTTAAAATAGCTATTATCTGTTTATTTTAAATAGTTAATCTTAAAACAACTTTTTGTTCATTATGTCACTTATAATTTTTTTTACAAATATGACATAAATTTCAATTGAGTTAAGTTCTTTTTCTGGAATTTCTTTAATATCAGTAATGCCACTTGTATTAATACTTATATGGTAAAATGAAAATGCACACAGAAAAAGATAGTTTTTAAAGTAATATTTAGCTTTATTACTGTCTATCATGTGTTCAATATATTTTTTACTATATCATATTCATGGAATATAGTGGTGTACGCTATGAATATGATATAGTAAAAAATATATTGAAAGCAAGCTAGGCAGTAATAAAGCTAAATATTATGAATAAACTACCTTTCCTGTGTGTATTTTTATTTTAGCAGATATTACATTGACTCAGAAAAGAAATAAAATAATAACCATTGAATTAATACTTATAGTATATGAGGTTTCTATTAGTTTTTCTCACCTAAGACAACATTATCTAGTCAAAATATTCTATATATATACATATATATATTGAAGCAGTCGGATCTAAGTTCGATCCTAGCTTCGTGATATCTCACCTGCAGCCCACTTCAAACCCTAGTACTAACCATGAATTTCTGATGCAATGGGGCTTTATATGTTCAATGCACGCTAGTTTCATAAAAAAATAGTATTATACAAAAATATGTTAAAACCAACTAGTTTGACATTTAAATTAATCAATGTCATTAATAAATTCATGATAAAATTATTCATGAATTTATATATATTATAACTGTGTGTATTGTGTGTATATATTTATAAATATTTAAATACATATATTCGTTATAAAGTTTAATTGTGTTGGGAATGTTTTATCTTACTTTTAAACAGTTTGTTCAAATTTTAGTGATTAAAAGCTACATTCTTTCGATAAGCTTTCAGATTGTCCTTTTCCAAAGACAATGGGGAAAGTTTTATTAATTAGCAAAAGATAATAATTTAAAATGTAAGGACAGTTCCTAATTAAAATCGTTTTTTAGATTTATAAATTCATTTTCTAATTAGAAAATGAATTCAAAGTTAATGAGTTTGAAAGCCTTATCGAAGGAATGTATCTAAAATCAATTAGTAAAAATCTGTAACTTAGATAATGCAAGAATCTCTAGCCTGAAGGCATCTAAATTTGGAATAGGCAGGAAACCTGAAGACAGTATAAATAACCTGGAAAAGTTTGGAGGAGAAGCCATATTTGTTTTAAAAGAAGTGCTACTAAAATCTATGTGCATCTTAAATTATGAATTTCAATAGTGTCTCCATCATGGTGAGGGGCTAAACTTTGGGAGTCTGACTTCTGGGCCCAAAGTCCCCAGAAGATTCTCAATGTAGCTGCTAAACTAAATGTTTTCTGGACTAATTGTGCTGCCCAAAATTTGGAAGAATCAATCAACATGTCGTTCAAATAATTTATAAAATGTGCACCTATGTTTCAACTGAATCAGACTCTGCCATGTAAACTAAGAAACCAGCCATGAAGGATGGGTAAAATCTTTCCTTATGAACCATGACTTACTGGCCAGTTCTGAAATTTCAATTAAAACACCTTTTAAGCTATCTACTATAAAAGCTTTTATTTATGCTATCTTAAATTATGTAGTAATTCTCTTAATCTCTAGTCTTTAAAATTAGTATTATATTAACTTCATTTTTTACTTATGATGGCGGTTTGCTTATCTAATCTTACTATATATATTAAATAATCGTTAATGTCATTTATTTCTATTATATACCAATAATCCTTCGACTCGATGATCTCCTTTGTTTCATTTGCCTTATGCAAGTCATATAATATTAAGTATTGAAACAGTAAGATTCGTATTCGAATCTTAAGTTTCACCTTTTTCTGTCGTCTCTCACTGACCGGTCTCTCCCGCCCAAATTTAAACTTTTTGGTATCGAATTGTGTGTGTAACAATATTAAAAATGTATAAATATATGTAGAAATCAGCATAAACATGCACACATTTCGATCTCAAATTAAAGGCAATAAATAGGGATAAAATAATATAATTTAGATTTCTTTTAGTTATGATTTTGTATAATTTTAATCATTTATTTTGGATTATAAAGTTCGTATTTATTGCTTTGTTTAAATTTCGTTTATTAATAATTCTAAAAAAATCTGATGTAATATTTAATTAAAAGTTAAAATAATCTTATGTTACCTTTTTGTCTTTGAAATTTAAAAGCATCAGTCAGTGATAGATAATAGATTAATTAAAGAAAAATTCCCCAAAATGTAATTAGTAAATGTAAAATGTAAACAATAGAACGGCAGCTTTCTTTAATTAAAAACCAACAAAATGCATTGATTATCCTCAGGGCAGATTAAGTAGAACCTAAAAATATCTTAACAAAAATGTGAGAGATCAAGATAAGAAAAGAGGCCATCTTAGACTTGCTGGAGACATTCACTTAAACTTTAGCTTTGCTCTCGATCACTGAGAGTCTCCAAAAACATAAAAATAATTTGTTCCTGCCAAGGTATGACCGAGATTATTCTCCATCGGGAGATGGCCTATCGGATGCCAAACTTTCCATTGCCCGTCATAAATTCACCATGAAGATCTGCTGCCTGAAATAAATGAAAAAGCTGCTGCTGCTGTGAAATTAAATGAAATATCTAAATACAAGAAAGAATTGCCACTCGTGAAACTTTTGCTGCTAAACTAATGGAATCAGAAAACTTCTTATAAAACAGGTACCTGTCTGTGTTCAAACTCTAGAGTACTCTAATAACATGCTATAGCTATTCATATTACCTATCTAAATTATAAAATGTAAAAACTATCATTTGTATAACTAAAATTGAATAATTAATTTAATATGTAAATTTCTCTAATAATCTAGCTTACCTCATTCTATCTTGGGTGCGTATTTCTAAAATCTACATTTTATCTATATTTATTATTTAATTATTGCATGCTCACAATTGTCTCTATTTTCAAAGTTTAAATCTATGATCGTTTGAAACAGTGAATGCATGTCACATTTTCATTAATATGTACTTCGTCGGGCCAAGGCAGAGACCAGCCCGCCATTCTTATAAACCATAACTAACTTAACTTTCATATAAATCGACATGCATTCAGTGCATCACTTATTGTAATGCAGGGTTTACTACTTCACAAATGGCTGACGTATTAGTTATAATAATTCCCAATTTATATAAATTTTGTATTTATTAAATCATCATGAATAATTCCAGAAAATTACATTTCTTTGAGAGTCGCCAACGTTCTTTAGTAAATGTTGATAATGTAGGGCCGAGTCAGAAATCTACTTAAATATCATCATAATCATTTATACAGTATACATGTGTTACGTTTTAGAGACACGATGACCCATTCTGCTGTGAAATTTCCGGATTCTTCAGGGTTGAAATTAACCCCAGTCATCCTACACAAGCGGGCATAATGGGTGCTCCCATAGGACTTGACAACATCATGTAGCCAGCCGGAAAAACTGCGACACGGACCGCTTGTCCCTGGTTATGCTTATGTGACACCTTACTTCGTCAGGCCGAGGCAGAGACCAGCCTGACATTCTTATAAACCCATTCGCGGCATTGCAGTTTCGATATACTGCCATTCCATATCGTCTTTCTAAAGTGTACCACGTGTTCCTTTACTTAATTTTATTATTCTATATATCACTCCGCCTCTGCATTATCTTCATAATTCACTCTCAAATAAATGTTTGCCCTTAGTTATAAATAAATATTTTAATTAAATAAATATATGTCTGCCATTATTCTTATAACCCATACTTTAGACTCTTGCATTGCAAAGGTATAAATCCCTCCAGGCATGCATTGGAAATACTTACCCGAGAATTTTAGGTAGCTAGATTACGCCCTCAAATAAATGAATTCCTTTTGTAAACAAATAAATAATGTATTCTTTAAAATATAATCATGTTGCAAATCCCGCTACTGAAGCTGTTAGTCCATAAAATATTATTAGTAAATGATTTTATTAAAATGTGTTAATAAATAATTTTAAACTATACGTCTGCAGTTACGTTTCATTTATTCGATACCCATTCTATATAATATTTCCTCGATTATGTAAATATGAATGTTTAATTAATATTAGTTTGATTATTGGCTAACTCGAGAATAAAATCATGAATCTCTTGCATATCCCTGACCACCGTGCCTAAGGAAATATTTACTAATGTCGCATCAGATGCGTTGTTTCGTGGATTGTATTGTGGAACCGATAAACTATGTTCGAACTCAGTACCACGGGTAGCTTCGCTACTCGATGGTGCTGCTGTTCTGTATGGTGGTCGAATTCTGCACTATGTTTACGAGTCACACGTTTTCTGACTGTTACAGTATTATAGTAATTCTTGCCCATTAGAACTAGGTTAATACTGTTCTATTAATTATCGACTCGAAAGAATTTATTAAATGTTTACTATTTTACTAATGGCTAATATTAACTATTAGCTATTTCTAACCTATGCCTCCGCTATTTTCTTGAGTTTCACCAATATTTATTTATTCATATATAATGTTAAAATGTTTTGCAAAAAGTTGATAAATAAGCATTTATTTTTACATAATGCTGTATAAATACTATATCTTGTATTGGAAAGTATTCATTTGTTATTAATACTCGCAAAGCGCGTGCACAATTAGCTTGAAAGGCTGATATTTGAATGTACAAAGTTGATAAAGGAATTGAATGAATATACTCTAATTTAAATTTTATGCTTTCTATTAATATTCGGGGAGGGCATGATGTTTAGATATAATTAATATAAAATTATAATTGTGTTAAATAATTTTAGTTAAAAGCTCGTTTGACTTGGTTTTATTAACTACACTCGATGATTATCGAGTCATCATTTTCTAATGTTGATGGCATGAGCCATCTCCTGCCTCGTGGGCTTGTTCTCAGTGATATTATTATTATTATTTTAATTCCATAGGAAGAAAGCACTTCCTCACTTGCTTGTTTTTATATTTGGAACACCAAAGGTTTGAGGCTACGACCTGGCCTGGCTTTCCCTGTGTTCCATGTCTCCTTGATAGGACAGAAAGACTTGTAAAACACAATCCACTCTCCTACTTAAATCACTGACAAGCCATTATATTTCATATTCATTTCTATAGCTCATAAGTCATCAGCACCATTATTTCTCAGTTCAAATAAAGTTCCGCTCTTATGCTCGTAAAACATGATGAATTGATTTTATTAAAGTCAAACAACTTTGTATTTATTTTATAAAATAAACTCCTTATTAAACAGTAAAGTTATGCCCTATATACTTATCTTGCTCTTCATAAATTGATTTACGAATGTGAAAATAAATCTCACATTCTTTCCTTTAGAATTAGAATAATAATTTCAGTCACAGCCAAATACCTTTATCTACCTTTATTTTCTTGTTGGGGCATAGACATATATAATCCTCCTAGAATATTGCATAATAGTTATTGGCGTATAATAAGGACTGCCATTCTTATTGTAATTATAAATTCTGTTTAAAGACTAGAGGTAATCTTTATAATCATAATCTAAAAGTTGAACAAAATTATTATTATTATTAAACATTTTATCAACACATTTGGTTTTTAACTTTTTTTCTTATTCAATAGTTATTTTAATATTAAT
Organism: Epiperipatus broadwayi; assembly: GCA_028023455.1. Classification (NCBI taxonomy): domain Eukaryota; kingdom Metazoa; phylum Onychophora; class Udeonychophora; order Euonychophora; family Peripatidae; genus Epiperipatus; species Epiperipatus broadwayi. Next base: position 5,702,554 of record JAQFVV010000067.1, on the reverse strand, counting down.
GCTCACTGTCTGTATTGGCAACCTGAACATATACCTATATGATTTGACTTAGAAATATCCTGTTATTTTATTATACGTTATTAGTGTCAAATCAGGGATCTAAATCATCATCATCTGTTAATCTAGTTTCTTGGCACATAGTCATGTGCCGTCGACTTAGGTCATCCATTGATTTGATCTGAGCTCATGAGTTGGATTTGAATTCAGTTTGGTTTGGCTGAGTTTGAATTCAGCTTTGCGGTTCAGGTTGTTGGTATGGAAGGTTTTTCTACCGGTACAATATATAAGCAATAACAATCAATGGACTATTCAATGGTTTAACACAATGGTAGGAAAGCATATTCATGTGTCAAAAATTAGTGGATTATAGTTTCAGGTGTTTAAACATCATATATTTTCCAAATAAATATTATTTTATTATTTTTTGACACTGAATTCTAAAATGCCTTTATACATATAATCAAAACTAGTTTCATGCTATAATTAGTTTTTATTTTAAAGATAATTATTTAGAATGTTTCTGTAGATCTCAGAAGAATATTATGTTCTTTGAGATTTATCAAAAAATAATGACATCTTTTAATGTCAAAATATTGTAACATCTTCAAACTTGCTTTCATATTTTAATGACTTTAAGGTATAATCTAAAGTAATAATATGGACACACCAGGTTTGACAATGCTAAATGATGATATTTTGAGTATTTTTCCATTTGAGTTTTATTTTCCAGATATGAATAACATTTTCCAACAACATTAGAGTAGTAGCTTGTTAGCCTCTATCATATTTTTTTTTAGGTTTTAGGATTTCTAGATTAAGACTTTAGTATAAATATAGGTATGACACACACTATGAGATCCATTTTACATATTTATTAATTAATTTGTATATCCACTATTTTATGTAATTCTAAATATTTCTTTTAGAATAAAGCAAATTTCAACAGCATATTAAAAGGTAAAAGAATCATTGGCAAATATTTAGTTTGAGATGAGCTGAAGTTTTTTGGGGAATAATTTTTGAAAATTCCAAAAATTGTCAGTTTTTTATAATGTATATTTTTTTAAACTATAAATGTTTAGAAATCATTTAACAAATCAAATTTATAATTATATACATAAATAATTACAATTTAACTTCTCTAACCACATTTATTATAAAATTATAATTAAGTTAGTATTATAAAATTGTCTAACATTATTCTACAAATAATATAAGTATTAGCGATCGTAGCTAAACAAAGAGTCGAAATATATGAATCTTAATATTGATAAGGCTTAGTTTATCAAAGCCTACTAATTTTTCACATTTAGATAAATTAAAATTTCATATATTTTTTCCTAATTTTTTTTTTTTGAAAAAGCAAAATGAAATAATACAATAGTTAATCTGTTAGGAAGTCAAGTAGTTTTTGAATACTGGTGATTTTAATCAGATTTTTATATCTTTTGAAGTTTGTTAGTCTACCATTGCTCCTAAAATACATAGGTCATAAAAATAACGCACATATATGTGTAACAATATAATGAGAATGGGTTAAGGATTGGTATTTTGCTTTCTTAAACTTAATTCTTTTATAAATATTTCAACTTTTTCAGTTGTAGTTATTATCATTGATCAAAAACATCAACAACAAACATTTGCAAACAAGTATGCTCATCCTAAATTCAAATCGGTAAAAAAAATCATAAAGATGAACAAAAGATGAATTATGGTATGACTTTTAAAATTAATCCACGACTACAAATTTGTAACTTTGTAAAACATACCTACTTTTTTTAATCTAACTATAATAGGATTGGAAAAGCTGTTGCTTTGTTATTGTTTTGATAAACCTTGTCATTTATATGAAGTTTTAATGCATTGTTACACACATGACACAGAGATAATAAAGTTGCCTTTAAAAATATTTAGTATAGAAAATATGTATCTCACAGTTATGCTCTTAATATGGAGTTTAATTTCAATTGAAGATTGGAATTTTTTTTAGATAGGATAGACTTTTACAAGCAAGTCTATAATTTTTATGCTATTTGAATCATATCTAACCTATCTAGAAGTGCTAAAATAATCTAGGTTAGATAATAATAACAATAACATGTCAACTAGTTTTTACTATTGCTGATAAAAGTCATGCATTTACACAAAAATGAGGTCATGGTTTTACTTTGTAATTTAAAAATATTTTTTTTTAAATTTCATCCTATTTTTTGTTAACAAGATAATTATTACATTGGACGAAGATTCTGTTATTTCTAAATTAAGATAAGCCATGAGAATTTGTTATAGTATTTTTGTTATACAATATTTATTTTTTGATTTACTAAATACTAATATCTCGGAGAAGTTGATTTTTCTAAAAACAATATCTAGTCTTTTTAACATGATCATCTGAAGTTGTAGCCACCCATTTTTCCTAAACACTATATGTACCTCTACGCTCCAAACTTACCAATAATATTTACAAATATTACAAGTCGGGTTTAGCACCCTGCTGAGAATTATAGTCTCAAAAACTAAATTCTTTGCTGAATTGAGTTCAGACCCATATGACTATATAAGCTATTGAGCTTGGGTTGAAAATATTAATAGTGTTTTCAATTTCATTCTCATAGTTTTGTAGTTAAATAGAGTTAAAAGGTGGGTGCTGGAGGGTTGCATTAGATCCTAAGATCTAGGTGCAGTGCTCTCAGATCCAAGGCTCCTCACTGATGAAGGCCAAAAGCTAGAAACTAGTCTGGGGATATTGGATGAGTAGGCACTAGATAGGGATTTTATGCACAAGCCTTCTGGCATCCACTGATTGCTCTTGTTAGCACAAGATGGCACTACTGTATGGAGAGTTTTGCTGTATTTTGAATTGTTTAATAACAATTATTGTGCTAGTATGAGATAGTGATCATGTGATGTTTAGTATATAGTTTTTTCTTTTGTAGAATTCTTCTATGCACTTAATGGCATGTTTTTGTTTTTGGTACAGAGTCAACATTTATCTTAAAGTTGAAACAACATTGCTTTCAATAACGAAGTATTGTGTTATACTTTTGTGACTTTTTCTTCTCTTCTACATTTTTTTTGCTAATACATATTTATATTTTATATTTTCACCATTAACTTTTTTCAGTCTTATTTTATAAAATTTAACTCAGTCAATTCATCAAAAACGGATTACATCAAAATATTTTCTTATTTCTCATTTTTAAATGCATTGCCTAATCTCAATTAAATATTTATTGTAAACTGCTGCTTTTTGCACTCGTTATCTGTGTAGCAACTTGATTTAGTAGGTTATTAGTTATTCTTGATGAACTCATTCAAGCCTGATGATTCGTCTTTAAGTCTGTTAATAATATAAATAATTTTTAAATTCTAGTTTATATTTATTAAAAAATTTCTGCCAGATAGTAAGATTAACTGTTAGTTTTGTCTGTCTTTATAGTTTTCCTTTCTCTGCTTTTGCATTAGTGTATCTCTCGCACTGATTAATTTAAAATCTGTTTCTTTTTTAATCTATTAATTACAATATAAACTTGAAATACAAAGTAGGTTATAGGCTGAATGTAATCCAACTTTCTTCTATCTTTATTTGAATATTTTATATATGTTATTCATTGATTTTTTTTTTTTTTAAAAAATCATAATATATTTTTATTAGCATACGTTATTGATAATAAAATGCTCAAATTAATTCAAAATATGCTTCTCCTCCCTGCACATACATTGCACATGTATTTAAGAATTTACCATAATAATCATCAAAATTTGTACTTATTATTTTAATTAACAATCAATTACTCACTACAATAATCTTTAAAAAAATATTTGTTTTAAAACCTATTTGATTGTTTTCATAGAGAGTATTTATATGAATGATAATGCCATGAAAAAGTTTCTTCACAAAAGCATTATTATTGAATTTGAAATGGTGATATTTATGTCAAAAATATATAGTGTATTACAGAGTTTATTCATTACATATAATAATGTTTTTATTATATAATTAAAACATGATTAAGCATAATTAAATGTATTATTTAAGTAGTACATTGAGTGAAATTTGAGAATTATAATTGTACTTTGTAATATTATAATTGACTATTTACTAATTTGCATTCAGAACAGGTTATATTTATCTGTTTACAGAGGTTTATTATTAACTTCATATCAATTATTTCAATCTCTATGGTCAAGTTGGAATCTTTAGTGTCTATATAAATATATTGGATCATTATTGTTAAAAGGAGATTCTCTTGACAACAGTTTAAAACTGTTTATTGCTATTGATATTGCGATTGACTAAGTGTTGACTGGGCTTTATATATATATATATATATATATAAGCTCCTATTAACAACAATATATATATATATATATATATATTGTTGTTAATAGGAGGTTGACATGACAATAGTTTGAGATTTCTGATTGATTTTGACACAGGATTGACTCAGTGCAAATTGATACTATATTTAATTACTGTTATATTTATTATTTATATCATTATTAAAATATTTTCAATTAATGGACATATATATTGTAACCAGTTGGGTTACATAACACACACTAATATAGTGTATGTGAATATATATATATGTGTGTGTGTGTAAAATAAAGGAAAAGTAGAAATAAACACAGAATAAATTTTTGTAGATATTTTTCTATATTTTCTAAAATAAAATAATAATAAGTAAAGGGTTAAATAACTCTTGATTTAAAGTAAAATTTCATTGTGAAATAAGTATTTTAAAAAGGTCTGATAAATAATATTTGTAATTCTGATTTTAAAATTAACAAAAAAAAGCATAATTTATTTTTTAAAATCTTTTAATTAATACTTGCATAAAATATCTTTTTTAATTAATGCTTATTTGCATTTCTACTACCTAGTTAAAAATCTTTGTATATTAAAAAATTCTAAAGGGTTATCACAACTTTAGTCAAATTCCAAAGATTAAAGAAAAAACATGAATATCACACCTTGGTAGAAATTTTCAGCTTGTTTTCAAATGAATTAGACAGATTGAAAACAGCCATTGTGTTTTTGTCACCTGACTTAACCAAGGTTATAAAAGGCTGATAAAAAATATCAGTTTTGCTGGCAGTTTTGTGAGAGTTGGTCAGAAGAGTTTTTACTATTTTAAGCTGTGGCCAACTAGGTCAACTGCAAAATCTGAATAGTGATTTTTGAAGAGAACAGTCAGGGTAATAATTTTTGTAAGAACAGTCAGCTGAAAAGTTGGTTACAATATTTTGTTGCAACTTGATGAAGTGCAGCAGTTGGTTTTAGCTGACCATAAAATTTGCAGAATAGCTACCATAAACTGATATAGCTGAAGGCAAGATAGTAGACTGTTTTCCTTAGCAGGAGTTTGAATTTACATGGAGAAAAATGACCCACTTCTTTGTACTGAAATTTATAGCCTTAAATGGGGAGGACAGTTGCTGGCCTGAAATCTATCAAACCAAGACCACTGCTTGCCTGGAACAATCCTAGACAGAAAGGAAGACCAACATTTTACATGGCTTATACTTTTTCCTGATAATGACAATCACTAAAACCAAACTCACCAAGAAAAATCTTCCAGCTTGCTGAAGAATTAATTACACATAATCTGTGTCAGATATATGCAGAGAAGCACACCTAAATGTATATATAACTAGTGAGTTATTTTGAAATAATTCATATAAAAATAGATGTATAGAGAACAGTATTATTTTAAGTCGGTTAAAAAAATCTATATTTAAAAAGAATATAAAGTAATTTTGCTCGAATTATAATTAAGAATCAGGAATAACTTATTGACCATCTGGTTTTAAAGGCAAAAGAGATGTTTTTGAACAATAATCCTCTTGGACATTATTTTGAAAAATTTATATTAAAAAAAAAAGTAAAGAATCGATGATTCAATAATTTAATTTAAAAATGTTGATAATTAATCAACAAATACCTGTCAAAAATTGAATATACTTTTGTTTTAAGAAAAAAAAAGAGAACTTATAAATTGAAACTAATTTTAAATTATATCTATGTTTTGTTTATACACACATATATGTGTGAAATTTATGTATGTTTTCCAAATGGAATTAATTAGGAAAATATAATATTATTGTAACTAATTAAAATAGGTAATTTCATGCACACACATGTATATGTGTGTACATTGTCAATTATAACAGATGTAAATTTTAATCATTTTTAAAATATTAATTGTATATTATAAACCACGCATCTGTGCACACATATATCTAAACCAATGTAACAATTAGAATTTTGAATAGCAATTATGTAAATTGCAATGTTATTATTTGAAAATTTGTATTGTAATCAAAATCAGAAAGATTATATGTGTGTAATTTTATTTTTATAAGACCTTAAATTTTTTTATTGTTATTAATAAACTTATTTAATTGTTAAAAATTGTTTCTATCATCTCTTGGTCACATAAAGTAATAGAGCTTGTGTTCTCTGAGCTAGATTGTACATGAGATGAATATATAAATGGGGATGTGTATTTAGTGCTTTTGATCAATCATCATCATCCTGGTTGGTGCATAAGATTATATTCTTTAAAGCCCATGCAATATTTTTTTTACTTTAGTTTAGCCTTATTAGGAGTTAAGTTTATAATTGGCCAATACAAGTGGCCTGAGCATTGATGATGATCGGCATGTTTTAATGTCCTAGCATTATCATTTCAATTTCTGATTATTGTGTATTTTAATGGATGGGCACTAAGATGGTGCATCCAAGTTATGTTTTAATAATTGCCCAAGGTGGCAAGGTCTCACAGAAGACCCATTTCCGATCCAGTCACAAGGTTGACTGTTGATTTATATTTTTTATTGTTCAAATCCAGTCACATTATTGAGAGTTGATATATTGTACTTATTTGTTTATTCCTATCAATGATGATGATGAATGGTATTTTACTTATACTGATATTTACTTTATAAGTCTGGTTGATAAATAATTATGCTTTTAATTGCTGGATGATCTCTCAATGCTCTTAGAGATTTTATAATCTCATGCTCCCCTTAAATATTTTATACTTATATACACTTTTGTAAATTATTTGAAATTGAATTGGAAATGATGATGTTTTGCCATCACCCCAGATTCATTTCTACTTTTCATTTCGATACCCCATCCCTTTATAATATATATATATGTGTGTATTATTTTCATCCACTATCCTTGAGAGTCTGTCTTTTATGATATATATATATATATATATATATATATATATATATATATATATATATATATATATATATATATATATATATATATAGGTAAATAAGACTTTCATTATAAATGCAAAACATTCACTACAATACATATTAAAAACATATTTTTATCATATGCAGTAATAAAATGCATTGATTATCAATTTAAATATATATTAGCTAAAATATATTCATTCGATCAATTTTTGCTTAAAATTTCTTCAAAGATAATTTTACTCAAGTCAAAAATACTATCATCATACATTTATATTATTTTTGATTAAAAAAGGTAAAAAAATATAGCATGCCTAATGCAGTTAACCGTAAACTTTATACAATCAAGTGATTCTAAAAACAACTGAAAATATTATTTAGTGGTTGAATTTTTACTCAGTATCTTCATAAGGCATTAATCACATCAAAATTGCAGCTTTTATCACAAATGTAAAAAAAAAAGTGCAAATTTCATTCAATACAAACATTGGTGATATATAACAATAAAATTTATTAATAATAAATTCTTAAATGTGTGTTTTATCTGAAATCAATTTTATTAAATTACTTTTTAACTACTGTTTTTGTACACATTTAAATTTCCTTCTAGTAAAGTGCATTCATCATCATCAGCATCATCAACCATTATCAATCCACTGCAGGATGAAGGTCTCTCCAAGTTTAATCCATCTTCTCTGATCTTTAGCTTCTCTTTTCCACAACACCCCTGCACATTTTCTTATTTCATCCATCCATCTCACATGTGGTCTCTTTCTGGGTCTTTTACAATCTCTTGGAATCCAGTTTAAAATTTCAATTGTCCATCTATTATCATTTCTTCTAGCAATATGTCCAGCCCAACTCCATTTCAATCTTTTAATTTTTTCAATAAGGTCAGTAACACCTGTTTGTTGTCTTACCCATACATTGCGTTTTCGATCTCTTCTTGTTACTCCCAACATACATCTCTCCATACTCCTTTGAGTAGTCTGAAGTCTCTGTATTGCTCTTCTATTAAGTGTCCAAGTCTCAGATCCATAAGTAAGAACTGGTAAAACACATTTGTTAAAAACCATTCTTTTCAAACACATAGGCATATTTCCTTTTAGTATCAAGTTATTTCTACCAAAAGCACTCCAACCAAGTTTAATTCTATGATTAATTTCCTCCATTATGTTTCCATCTGTATTAATAATCTGACCTAAGTATTTGTAACTGTTAACTTCTTCTAATTCTTCATAATCAATCTTTATTTTCATATTTTGAGAAAATCGATTAAACATTACTTTAGTCTTTTTAACATTTATCTTTAGTCCTACTTTTCTATTTTCATCTGCTAACTCCTGCAACATTTCCTGCAGCTCTGAAGCATTATTTGCAAAAACAACTACATCATCTGCAAAATCTAAATGATGTAAATACTCTCCATTTACTTTCATTCCTTTAGTTTCCCATTTTAATCCACAAAATACTTCTTGCAGCACTGCTGTAAAAAGTTTTGGAGATATGGAGTCACCTTGCCTTACACCTTTCTCAATGTTGATTTTTCTGGTATCATTATGTAATCTAATTGTTGCTGTTGCATTTTTATAAATATTCTTTAAAATATGACAATATCCTGGATCTATACCTTGATGATCCAATGCTTTAATCACTGAAGAAATGTGTATAGAATCGAATGCCTTTACATAATCTACAAATCCAAAACATAATGACAACTCATATTCATTTGTCCTTTCTATGACTTCTCTCAATACCTGGATATGATCTATTGTACTAAAACCACTTTTAAATCCAGCTTGTTCTCTTGGTTGGTGGAAATCCAAAGTTTTCTGTAGACGAGTTGTAATTATCTTGGTAAAATTTTTATATAAAACTGATAATAGGCTGATAGGTCTGTAATTTCTAATATCTTCTTTATCACCTTTTTTAAATATTAATATTATTACTGCATTCTTCCAATCTTCCAGTACATCTTTATCATTTAGACATTTGGTATATAACTTTGCTAAAATTGTTTCTATTTCTTCACCTCCTTCTTTTAATATATCAATTATAATTCCATCATTTCCTGGAGCCTTTCCTTTCTTCATACATTTAATTGCATGTCTCACTTCTTCATTTAAAATTCTGGGCAATTCAGAAGATGTAATAGATATAAGAGGTACTTGTTCTTTATTACTATATAATTCTTGATAAAAATCTTCTACCAATTTCATGATGTCATCTCTCTTTTTAGTAATAATTCCATCTTTTTTTTTTATTGCAGATATAAATTTCCTACCAATACTAAAATGTTGTTTAACATTCTTGAGACTTTTATTTTCTTCTACAGCTTTCCTTGCTATTTCACAATTATACTTTCTTATATCATTATTCTATACTATAACAACATAATTGTGCATTATATTTTTTGATCCTGTTTTTATTTAATTACAATTTTATTTATGTAAAAAAAAAACAATAAAATCACAAACCTCTTGCATTAACAATTTTTTTTATTAGATCTGAAAAAAAAATACAAAAGTTAAAAAAAAAAAATTTGATAATAGAATGTAAAATGCACTAAAAAGAAAATTTAAAATATACTTTGTGTTAACTTATTTTTTTTTCTACATATTTTCTTTTAATTTAATGAATTATGATTCAAAAAATAATCTTAGTCTAGATGTGATTTAAATAATGACTATAAATTAAGAAATTATCATTAAAAATACAGAAATTGAAATCTTTTTTATTATTTAGTATGTTTTCCCATAGATTATTATTTTTTTGATAATAATATGCCTAGTAAAAATAGTTATTCATTAATATTCCATTTTTTTTAATTTGAAGCTTTATTTTTTAATCAGGATTTTTATACTTTTTTGTATATTTGAATATAGGAAAACAAATTATTATTACTTTGCCATTGAAATATCATTAAAATGGTAGGCATGCGATCATTGGTTGTTTATATATGAAATTTTTGATTTATGAGGTATTTGGAGCAACAATTGAGCTAGCTGTCCAATGTATATCTGTATATTGACTTTATGTTTCAAATTCCATTAGCCTATATTTTTTCTTATTTCTATCACTGTATTTAAAATTATTAAAATTGCTTTCCAATTCTAGCATAAAAATTACCTATAGCTATATAATGCTTGATTTGATAAAAATCATTCTGTAGATCTAATTAAAATTTTCTATTTTTATCTGAAGTTAGTATCTTCCATTAAATTGAACAACTAATCTTAGCATTGTATATGAAACAAAATCAATTTCTACAAGATGTTTTTTAATTTTTTATAAATAATAAATTTCACTCCATTTTTTTTACAAAAAATTGTACTTTTATAATTAAGTACATAAGTACTTTTTTAACTAACTCTATATATTTTTTAACTTCACAAAGTTTGAACAATATACCATTATATATTAAACAATAATGCTAATTTATAACAATCTTTCTTTCCTTGAAAATGATCTGCAATTGTAAATAACTTAATAAAAGATCCACAATAAATAAACTTTTAATATCCTTTATTTAGCTAATGATTTTGCAGCCTGATAAAACAAAAAACCTGCTCTCAACAAAACTCAGTTAACATTTCAGTAAAAACTCTGAAATAAAAAAAACAATTAACTCATCACTAACCCATAATGTTTTAACTAAAATGAAGAAATGCACATAATTTCAAAAAAAATATTTATTAACTATTTATTTTATAAAATCTCTAGCTTTGTACATGTGTACAATTATTGCATATCTTTATAGTGATTACATGATTTTAGTTTAAAGTTACATATATGAAATCATACTTAAATTTATGTTACACATGTTAATTCATTTTCAGAAAAAAAAAAGTGGAATTCACTATTTTAAATGAAATTGGACCATTCTATGCCCAGAACAATATTATTTTTCTAATAGTAAGATAATTAGGAAAAGACTATAAGCCTGATAAATGAGCATATAATCAAGCACTTAAATCATGGAGGAAAATAACCCTACTGAACAATCATGTAGCTTTAGTGGCAAAAATATGTTACTATACCATTTTGCATTCCACTCAGTATTTATTGTAGTAACAAAAAGATTACCACATTTATAGCATTTGTTTTGAGTTTAAGACAGAAAATTACAAAAACGATTCACGTTAGTGAATTACTCATACATGTAACTTTTCTATGTGAAAAATCACTTAATGAAAATAAGTATAAAGATAAGAATATGTGGAAAGAACAGTAGAAATATATTCTGATCAGTATTTTAAGGCCTTAAAAACTCATCAAATCTCCTTTTAGCTAATAACAAATTCACACTAATTGTAAAAAAATCAAATATTTATTGTATTTTTATACAATAAGATAAGATTAAAGTTTATGTAATTTATTCAATAAAAAATTCATTTTGCCAGTGTTCTGTTTATTATGAAATATTTTTGAAAGTTCTTTATTTAATGAATTAGTTGGATTTTAATGTATTGAGTCAAATAATTCTCTTTTAACAAAATATAATAACTTTAAATGCTTTGTACTATAATTAACGACTAATATATTTTACTATATTATTGTGGCTTATATTGTGTAATAAACAAATGCATATTTGGTTATACAGATGTCACAATTGTTACAACTTTGATATTTAATATTAAAATACAAATACATGATGTATATTGAACTTAATGTGATTAGAAGGGATTTCACATTAAAAAAAAGATAATAACTTTAACAATAGATACTGATTGAATAAAACAATATAAGGATGTTTTAGCCAATATAGTGTTCATTTTTTAATTTCTTTTTGGTGTAGTGTATTATGAAATCATTTTTTAAAATAGTATATTGATTAAAACATTTATTATTTTTTTTCTCATGATCGTGTTAAGGGATTTTACAATTATATTATAATTACGAATGCATTAAATAAAAATAAAACAAGTAATGAGAAATTTAAAAAAAAAGATTACCATTTTTGAAAGACCAGTATAATGAATATTTATGTGTTTTCAATATAAAAGAGTATAAATTTATGGTATACGAGTATAGCAAATCGTTTTATAAAAAAGAAGCATAAGGAGGCATATACTTACAAATGCTTAAAAGACCTTTGATGATTTGCTACTGGAATTATGATGAATGAAATTAAAATCAATCTTTTTGAAAGAAAACTTTTTTCCTGAAAGTTGAGAAATAATAATATTAAAAATTTATACATGTTGCTAAAATTTAATTCAATTACTCATGTTTTATAAAATCTCTATAGTTATAATAAACCTACAATCCCATTTATATTCCCTTTCAGACTTAATGAACAAAACAAAACTAATATAAATCAGTTTGAATAGAATTTATAACAAATTTAATGAAATTATTACATAGCATAATTACTAATTAAAATATTTTGGAAACTATTGTACTAAAAATAATATTTTTTTTAATTTTGAGAGATTGTGAGAAATAAAAAAGAAAGGTTTACTTCTATGCCTGTCTGTATGTTGTGTGCAATTTTTTTTCTTCTGTGACTTTTTTAGTTCTAAACTTGTAGAATTTGAGCTTGAAAGTATTACATATATTTGCATAGAGATAGCATTGGTAATACATTCATGTTAAATCATTCTTTTGCACACCCTTTAATCTGGTTGACTTAAAATGTATATATTAATTTTAAAAAATATCCAAGAGCAATAACAGCATAATAATTTAGTTCACTCTCCATGTGCTTGGTGGGCCTAATTTATTGTCCTTCAGGTTTGGGATCAGATTGAAGGTTACTTTGAGAAGATTTTTGGAATGGCAAAAAAATAATTTTTGCATAGTTTATTAAAAATTAATGATTATTATTGCAGAATAATTGTAATAATAGTTATTTAAAACCCAAATAATGTAATGTATACACTGTGATTATACACATTTTATTTTTAAAAATTGAAGTTAAAATTTGACTACAATGCTAACAAATAAAACTATAATCTGTAACATCATAACGTACTTAGAAACAGATCATCAATGCCTATATCAATGTGGTGATAAGAGTTGGTAAGATATTTTAAAAATTGTAAATGCAATTTTATATTTTAAAGACAGTTTGATAGATTTATAAGGGCTTTACATTTATTCATTCAAGTTTTAGAAATTAATTTCAATCAACAAAGATTTTAATTTTCTAGAGTCACTAGCTTGATAGATTACCTGAACTGCCAAATATTAAAAAGATCTTTATTCTCATTACATATTCTGTTTATTATTAAATTTTTAATATTTGCAAACTTCTGATATAATTTTTTAGAATATATTTTATTTGTAAACTTATATTTTTATCAAATGAAACCTAATTTATAAAATTTTAATAGAATAAAGTGTTAATAAAGGTTGAACATTAACGGAAATTGATTCCAGGATTAACAATAAAAAATATCAACCTACTTAAGGGTTAAAAATATTAGTGATCAAAAAATTTCAAATATTTATATTTATGAATAAAAACATTGAAATAACAAAAGTATAGTTGAGATGAAAAAACAAACTTCTAAAATACTTAAAAATCTTTTTATTTTGTCAAATAAAATAATTTTTATCACATTATGCAATGAATGATTGCAAGAAAGGCTACTTCATTTTCTGATTGCCATCTAAGTTAAAAAATCACAAGTATAATTTAAGTTTTTAGCATTAAAATAAAGTATCTAGTGAGACAATATAGAACCAAAAGAGTAATTAATGTAATGCAATTTTACATCAAATCAAAACTGTTGTAAACAAAATAGCTACTCAAATGATAACACAATGAAGAATTGAGAAAGTTTAAATATTTTGCTTTAGAACAAATTCATACATCTTTTTGCTTATTTTGTAATACATTTTCTTTAGAGGAATTTTTATATATATAAAAAAATTCTCATCAAATATCTTTATTTTAGTTAAATTTTGTTAAAAATGTAAATTCAAATAATAAAATTAATCATAAAAATAATATATCAAAATTGCAATTGAGTGTAAAAACTTTATCTAACAACAACAAATAAATCTACTTATCTAATTTTTTGTTTTCAATAAACGATATTAAAATCTAATTATTAAAAATTAAATTAATCTTAGATATATTAAAAATCAACATTTCTAATAAAAACAAGAAATAATAAAGTTAATGAAAAAAATTTTTCCTATCTGAACATTGAATGTATTCAGAAATCCATATCATCATCATCATCATTATTGTTATTATTATTATTATAATAAAAATAATGATCTAATTGAAGAAAGGATAGCATTTAATTCATTTATTGAATCTGATATTATTTTTGCTATTAAGCAGCTTAAATTACATTTAGTGTGGGCCTTAACAATATTCCAGCTTTCATTTGTAAAGGATGTGCTGAATATATTGCTTCTCTTCTTTTGCTTTTTTTAAATTGCTCTTTGGCAAATGGTACTTTTCCTACATCCCTTAAAATTGCTAAAGTTGTATCTATTTTTAAGAAAGTATCTAGAAATTTGATGTGACTATAGGCATATTTCAGTTCTATACACCATTGCTCGAATATTTTAAAGATGTTTATATAATAAAATTATCTTGGATGTCAATAAGATTTTGGCACCAGAGCAGCATGGATTTTTGCCTAATAAGTCCATTGAAACAAATTTGCTGACTATTTTCAATCACATTTCAAATTCAATTGAGAATCAATCTACATTGGATGTTATTTATTTTGACATGTCCAAGGTTTTTGATAGAGTTAATCATAAAATTCTTTTTCAAAAGATTTGTAGATTAGATTGTTCCAAATTATTAATTCATTGGTTTGACTTTTTTCTTAAAAATAAAATGTCTTGTGTGAAGTTTAACAATAAATTTCCATTATCATATTATTGCTTCACTGGGGTGCCTGAAGGTAGTATTCTTGCACCATTATTATTTAATATATACATTGATGACCTAAACATTATCCAGATGATTGCAAAATTTTTAGGCATATTTATTCTATTAATGACTGTTTGTTACTTCAAAGTGAATTTTTTGAATTGATCTGAATATAATTATATAAATATAACTATGGATAAGTTCTCCATTATCTCTTACTTTAGAAAATCTCAAATCTTAAGTTTTTCTACTATATTGGTGACTCTAAAATCATAACAAACGATCATCAAAGAGATCTAGGAATAATAATTTCCAATAATGAGTCTTTTCATAACCACATTAATTTTACAGTAAATAAATATCTTAAAAATTGTTGGAGCTATTTACAGATATGGGAATGCATTTAATAAATTTACAAAAATATTTTAGTACTTCCCATCTTGGAGTATGGTTCAATTATATGGAATCCTTATAACAAGGCAGATATCATAAAAATTCAATCTGTTTTTGACAAATTTTTAAAATTAAATTATTTAAATAATGAACACTATATTGACTTAATGCTGAAATGAAAAACAAGAGATCTTAAATTTCTTCATAAATATATTTACTAGAATATTTCTGTAACTAATTTGCTTTCTGGATTATGTATTAAAAACAGAATTATAACACTTATACTCACAATATTTTTGAACTTAAAATTTGTAAATCTGATATATTAACATTTCCTACTTTATTTCGATTACATAGAACTTATAAGAAAAGGTTTTTCTAATAAAAATATTTTTAATTTAGATTTTAAACAATTCACTAAAATCATCTTAAAAAAATATTATTCTTAATTTCATCTCATATATTACCTTTTTACTTATTTGTTCATTTTATTGTTTTTCTATTTTATTGTTATTATTATTATTTTTTAATGCTTATTTAAATTTGTATATAATAATTTCCTTACTGTGTAATCTATAATTGGCTAAATGCTGTTGATATGTACATTAAATAAATAAAGAATGGAATTATTATTATTATTATTATTATTATTATTATTATTATTATTATTATTATTATTATTATTATTATTATTATTATTATTATTATTATTATTATTATTATTATTATTATTATTATTATTATTATTATTATTATTATTACTACTATTACTACTCCTATTACTATTAGTATTACTACTACTCCTACTCCTACTACTACTCCTACTACCACTACTACTACTACTACCACCACCACCACCACTACTATTACTACTACTATTACTACTACTACTAATATTATTATTATTATTATTATTATAAAATATAAAAATTCTTCACAGAACAATGGTAATAAGAAGTTAATTAACAAAAGTAACATTTTCTGTTGTTATATGAAAAATGTTAGAGGGTTAAGAAATAAATGTCAATTATTGAAACATGCTGTTCTTGCAGAAGAATATGATCTAATAGCCTTGACAGAAACATGGTTGAATGATCAGTTTGTTACTGATCAAATTGTGGATCATATATATTTACTATATAGACACAATCATGTAAACTCTAAGCTTTCAAGAGATGGAGGTGTTTTATTGACTGTTAACAACAACATTGTAACAAAGTCAATAAATATAGAAGTAAATTTTGCTGATTCTATTTGAATTGAAACGATATTAGGATCTCAATTTTTTTGGGTTAGTAATATACATATTCCTCCTTATATTAATATAATTGAACTAGATAATGATTTGAAGAAATTGGAAAAATATTTACTTAATTATAAGCTCAATATTTTGATCTGAGGTGATTTTAATGCATGATATGTAATGACAGCAGATGAAACAACTGAATTATGCAATAATGAAATAAATAAAGGTCAAAGAATTATAGAATTTATAAATATAACTGGTGTAGTACAAATAAATCAGTTAAAATAATAATGAACATATTCTAGATTTTATTTTAATTAACTTTAATAATGTAGATGTAAAACATAGTGTACAGCCATTATTGACTCTCATCATCCAGCAATTGAGTTTTTTGCATATATCAAACACTTATCATTAAATAAAAATATGATAACTTCAAATAGAAATTATAAACTTGGTGATTATTATAATTTATATTGTGACATCAAGTATGCTAATTGGAACCAAATATATTGTTCTCCAAATTTAAATGAGGTAGTAGATCTGTTTCAAAATATTATGCAAAAAATTTTAAATAATAGAATACCATTATGCTATGAAACATCTAAAAAATAGCCTCCTTTGTTCTCTAAGAAATTGATTTGTATTTACAAAAGAAAACATAAGCATCATTTTTTCAGAAATCAGGATCAATAATATATTATAATAACTTTATAAATTTTAGAAGATCATTTAAAATCATAGAAAAAAATGATTTCAAAAGATATATTGAGAAACTAAAGGACAACATAAATTGCAATTCAAATTACTTTTGGTCATTCATTAAAAAGCATTCTGGTGTAAAAAATAAAATGTCAATTGACAATGGGAATCTTGCAGCTGATGATTTTGCCAATTACTTCTCATTATGTATAAGAAAAAAATGTACTATCTCAATCCTAAGCAGTTAAAACGTATGCTGCTTTTAAAAGTAATAATTTGATAGTTATTGACTCATTAAATTATAATGACATTTTATTAGCAATAAAACAGTTTAAAAATAAAAAGAATTTTGGATATGATATGTTACCTGTTTTTATTTATTAAGGATGCGCTGAACTGCTAGTTCCAGTGCTTTTTTATATCTTTAATATCTTTTTACAACAGAGTATTTTTTTTATTCACGGAAAGTTGCAAAAGTTATACCAATACCAAAAGTCAAATCAAATGATATTGGTAATTATAGACTTATTTCATTATTATGTATAGCTGGAAAAATCTTTGAAAAATGTGTGTATAATAAGATAATAGATAAAGTATGTAAATCCTTATCTAAAACACAACATGGTTTTATTCCAGGTAGATCTGTTGAGACTAATTTGATACATATTCAAGATGCTATTGCAAATGCAATTGATGACAGATTACAGCTAGATGTGATTTATTTTGATTTAAGCAAAGAATTTGTCTGAGTAGATCACTCTAGATTGATTAGTAATTTGCACATTATTGATTTTAGTTGTGAACAACTGCAGTGGTTTGTATCTTTTGTCTCAAATAAACCTAATTTTGTATCTTTTGTGTCTGCACAATCATACTCATATTTTAGAAATTCTGGAGTGCCTCAAGGAAATATACTTGGACCACTACTTTTTTCAGTTTATTCTATGGATAGAGAGCAGCATGTAAGTGGTTTTGATATTCTTTGCTTTGTAGATGATATTAAACTGTATAAAACTATTAATAATTTTTATAATCAGAAGATTTTGCAGGCTGATATCAAAAGATTTGGTATATAGGAAACTATATGGAAATTAATATTGAAAAATGTTGTGTCACATCGTTTTCTAAAAAAAATCATCTACAAGTATGTTTAATTATATGCTCAACTCAAAAAGTATATCAAGAAAAGAATATCATAAAGATTTAGTTACTATTTTGAATAATAATGGAATATTTAATAACAATATTCAAAATATTATTCCAAAAAGTTATAAAACAATGGAATTATTTTAAATTGATATAATATTAAAGTTTAAAAATTTAAATTAAAGGGCTAAGATTCATTAAATCAGTTTCTTAGAAATGTTTTTTTATAAGCAGCAGAAAATCTTAACAGTAACTCAAATCAAAAACTGTTAGAAATATATATTACAAAGTAAATTTTATTAATTTTACTTTTAAAGGTAACTAATTACACACAGATTTATAGTACAACAAAATCTGTTTACTTTAACAACTAATTAATTAAAAAATAATAGTTCCATCACATTATATTTTCAGATTACAATTGTTTTTCTTTACACTAAATTGTTTTCAAGCTATTTTAATTAATCTGACATAATTTGTACAATATTGTGTTCTATTAGAGTAATTATATCAATATTATTGAGTGTAATTTATAATCTAAGTGTTTAGGTAGTGTAATATGTAGTAACACATATCGCAGGAATTTTTATTAAAAATAAACTCACAATTGATAATGTTTTTATCTTCTGATTATATCTTCATTTTATACATAAATCTATACCAATTTATATTCTCTTCTTATATCATTCCTTCATAAGAAATATTTATTATTTCTAATTTTACTGACTTCCTTTTACTATATTTCTTTTTTTAATAACTTATTATGAATATTTATATTTGTAATTAGTAATATATATGACATATAAATTGTAAACATAAACTTCAAGCAGGATAAAGAAAGCAATAATAAACTAGTTCATATATTATGTTGAAAGTGTATTTTTTATCAACAAAGAGAAATCAATGTTGAATTGACAATAGTTAAAACAGTTGAGTATTCTGCTATCCTCAACATTAAACATGGGAGCAGACAGTTTATAAGTCAGTGTGTTTTAAACTTTAATTTCTATTTTTTATACAAATGTTTATAGTAGTGCATCTAATAATATTTATAATACACACACATGCACATGCACCCTCTTTAGCAAATGTTCTAATAATTTAGTAAATCTCAGTTCATCTTTACTACTATTTATTTACAACTTCCTTAGAAAAATATTTTCTCTCAAACATTCATTACACTTCAAAAGTTGTATACTTTTTAAACACAGGTCAGATAATACAATTGGCAAATATGGTGCCCACATGGAGATTAGTTAAAAGAAAATTATTTGAAAATAAGTATTTAGATAATACAAATGAACAGCTTTCCTAAACATATCAAAATTATACTGAAAATTATTTTTTAATATAAAATATATGAAAGTCTTCAGGGAGTGCCTTTATAATTATATTGCTTATGATTTGGGGTTCAAATTTTAGTTTGGTTTGAGAATTTTATCAGACAGCTAAAGTTGTCAAAAACGTTACACGTTTTAAGCTAGCACATTGGTAAATGAAAGTGAGTAATTCTTGATTAGAAGATGAAACAAAAAAAAAAGTTGTCAAAACCATGTATGGAAAAATGCTGAAAAGATCAATGATCTGCAATCAGCTATTTACACTTTTTTAACCAAATATACCTATTTAAAAACTCAGACCACTGATAAACATACTACTATATATATATATATATATATATATATATAGTATATAAATAAAATCCAGTCTTATATATATATATATATATATATATTAAGACTGGATTTTATTTATTTTTAATTTCTTAATCAAGGGAATTGGCATTTAAATTTTTTGCTTTTCTTTTCATTTTTCCATTAAATAAAAAGTTTGTAGTCAGGCGTTGGTGGTCGAGTGGTCAGCACAGCTGCCTTACAAGCAGTTGTCCTGGGTTTGCGGGTTCGCTTCCCGGCCGATACCTTGACACATGAGAAAAAATACAAATAAAAAAATAAAAACTTTGCAGAAGTTTTTTACTTCTGCTTCAAAATAAGCAATGCAAACTAGATGGTGATGACAATTTTGCATTCCCATTCCAAAGGTGTTTCTGATTTCATCAGGGAGTATTTGGGGATCTAAATCTAATATCAAACAGAAGTAAATAATATCAACTAAATGTTCTGAAAATAATTTTTTTAGTGTAATTTTTCACCATGGATGTACAAAAAATTATTACAAAATATAAAGCCAAACTGCAAAATGATTCTATTTTTTTTAAAAAAAAAACAATAAATATTCTGTATATGATTTATTCAGAAAAGATTAAATATGAAGTTTAATCATTAATGCACAATTTCTTAAATAATTTAAAAATAAAAATTAAGCTTTCTTAAAATAATTGTGTAGATAAAAGTAAAACATTTTGCTGGCCATTGGTGTTTTTAATTAAAAAATAAGCACTCACATATAGTTGTTATAATTATACAAATATATAATTAATTTTGATTATAACTGGCTTAATAGTCATTTATGCAAGTTATTTATTCTTGGTGTTATTTTAGTGAATATTATTGAGTAAAATAATTGTTTCAGTCAGATTCATGTTTTGTATATAAAAGCAGTTGGTTTCAAGTCAGCTCAGTTGAATCAATAATCACATTTACTTTTAAAAAGCAGAAAGGATTATGAAACAATTAAGTAAACTGGCTTCAGAAATAAGGAAAAAAATACTTTCAATATTTTATTCTAATTTCCAAAATTCTTTTGTAATGGTCACCCATTGAAATACTTGTTTTTGCTTCTGCTCATGAAAAAAACAATATGCTATAATTATAGTTTAAACTGTAGTTGAAATCTCTTGCATTTTTAAACAAATACATTTTCAATATCAAAGATGAATATATGCAAAAAGATAATAGCTTCAATAAATTTATTTCTAAATATATAAAATGATTAAAAAATGTAATAGATAAATTGTGGTTTCCATAAATATAAAGTGAAATTTAATAAATATAATCTGATTCTCATCTGTTATCATCCCTAAGAAAGGTACTATTTCATTCTCTTAGCTTCCTTGATAATTAGCTCATTTAATAAATAAAAAGAATTAAATTTATGAATGCAATATTATTTTTTAAAAATGTGAAAAATATTATATATTGTGTATTTTTCAAAAATCTATTGCAAAAAATATTATAGAAATTGACTTGAATAAATGCATAAACAAAGTGAAAATAGCTAAACAGATCAAAAGTAAACTTAATTTGTAAAAAAAAAAAAAATTAGTGGTTCTGTCTTAACCTCCTAAAAATCCCCTGTTCCAAATCCATAGTTCTAAACTTTTAGTAAAAAAACGTATTTGAAAAGTAGTTTTCAACAAAATTGTGACTTCAGATATCTTTATATTTAATATAATAATAAAAAAACTTTTATTAATCTTAACAATGATCAGACATTGTCAGAACAAAAATAATCAAATCTTTAATTCAAAAAGTTTAATAATCTCAAACTGATTAAAACCCTAAAGTAAGAACAATGTTTCTTTACATATTTCTACCAATTATTCTACAAAAAAAAAAAAACAGAAGAGAATATAAAAAATAAAATCCAAGAAGATTTACTTTAAAATTCATGACCCAATTATTGATACTTAACTGGTGTAATAGTTTTTACAACTAGTATGCAGAGGAGAATACCACTATCAATACTGATAGTGTAGAAGGCTTTGATAAACTAAAAAATTAATAAAATATTAAATGCTAAAGAATTGATATTTATAATCAATATAAATAAAGTAAATAATGTGTCTGAATTCATAGTAGAATAATAACATTCTCCATTGACAAAATAAAAATGGATTATATTAATTATAACAGTCAGAAAGAATGGAGCCTTACTGTATCTGCCGTACAGGGTTCCACCAGGCATTTGAACCTGAAAAATTTATAGAGTAGGCAGATATGTAAGTTAAGAAAATTTTTTTTTTACATATTTTATTCTGACCGTCAGCCCAAGTCACTAGTTCATGGAGTAACAGAGATTTAAAACATTTTTATAAGTTTTACTAAAGATTTATATTCTCAATATATATTAATATTTAAAACAATAAAATAAAACACTACCAGTAATTAACACACAAACATTTATTAATGAACATATAGATAAAATTGAGGAATAAATGTATTATTTTAGGTTGGTTATTAATTTAATTTTTTAAATTTGGCTTTTTAGTTTGAACAATCCACACAGATTTGTTTAATAATATTTTTAAGAGTGTCAAGTATGAATAAACTACATAGATTGCATTTGAAAAGAAAACATTCTATCCCTGATTTAACCTTAGGCCAAAAGTTCACAGCCAAACCAATGCCAATCCATCTGATATATTGATGTATTCAATGCAGTAAGAATATGACAGCACAAATACCATACTGTCAGGAATGTATGTCTGAACAGCATGGTTATGAATACATTAACTCTTGTCCAGACAGGAATACTACATCTGTCTGATGAGAAGAGCAATAAAAAAAAAACTCCATAGGAAGGGACTGCATTTTCCATCTTACTATTTCATTCCATAGGCAAAAAAGGGGCGTGTGGCATATAATGTGATCCTGCATATAGCAAATCTCATACTACATCTACTAAGTACACCAATATATCCAATCCATTGACCCAATTTAACTATGAAACAAATAACCTAAGATTACCCTCCCTTAAACTAACATAACTTTGCAAATCTATGCAACCATTCATGCCCAACTTAAATTTAACATTTATATAAGTTTGCACAGTTGAATTTTATAAAAGTTTGTTTTTTAATGTTGATTATGGATTGGCTACATAGATTATATGGTTAAAAACATTTCAAAATAAACATAAATGATCAAAATATAAAGTCATTGATGGAATTGCAGAGGGAAATTTACAAGAAATCCAATGGCATTCATCATAAGATGCCACATTAACACCAATAATTTAAAAGACATCCGAATAAATACATTTTAGACACTCAACATAAGGTATCATTATTTACCAAATGTCTATATATTTTAATCAAATAAGAAAATAAAAACATAACTAAACATTAACAAATCTATGCAAGCATCTATACCCAACTTAAATTTAATAAATTTAAATGATTCATACAATAAATATTTAAAAAAAAATGGAAATGATTTTTAGCAAACTCAAATGTATAAAAATTAAACATTAATAATTAATATGAAAACTTAAAAGTCAGATAAAAGTTCATTTTAAAATTGAGGTTAGCTGAATATTAAATGCTTGTCAAATCTTTAAAGTTCTTAATTACATTTAGTAAAATTTTTCCATTTATATCTTACAGTAGAAGAGCTCCCAGTTTCTGGTGTCAATTCCCATTAAGTCTTTATTTGAAGACTGGTCTATATGAAGGTGGCCTTAGCTGGAACAATCCTGGTATTACAGTTATCTCATTTGAAATAAGTGAAAGAGGGCAACAAGTGCATCTTATCGCCCTTCTCACAAAATCAAGCTGGAACTGATTTTAATTTCAATATTTTTCCTTTTATACTGATTGTCCAGATTCACTGAACAATGGTTTCCTGTTCCAAATTTTCGTTACGGTCCGAGCCTTCATTGCTGCTTCTATTGGACATCTAATTCATTTTTGTTCTCTTATCTATATTTTATCTGACTTTTTTATATAAGAACCCCAAGGGCTAGTTTGCTTTTCGTTTAATTTATAAAACAATCATTTCCATTTACAGAAATATTTTATCATTAGATCTTGCACTTTTTTTATAAAAAAGTACGTTCAATTTTTTTTTTTTAAAAAAAAAAGAAAATAATACTTTTAAAGTTTTACATCTGTGCGAATATATATATACATACATTGAACAACTCTTTACTTTTAGCTTTTAGTTTTTTATTTACGAACTTAAAAAATTTTTTATTCTAATTTTAAATTAATGTAGCGGCATATACCATTACATAATATAACAGTCAATCTGCTCAGAAGCTAATGTATTTGTTAGAACTGAAATACTTCTCACACTATAAAAGTAAACAGGGCAGTGATGTTATTCAACCATTGTAATGACAATCATTACATCTTTAATTTATAGTCCATAAAAATAATTTTCCAGGTTTAAAAATTAATTTTTAGATATATCAATGAAAAATTTTCAAATACTTAAAAATACCATTCTTGCAAAATATTTAAAATGAAAATATTACAACTTTTCATGTAGTCTCAGTAATAAATTATTTGAACTTACATTACTATAACAACAGTTATTTTATTTCTTTACTTTTACTTCCTATATCAGATTCACTAGTTCATTCTTTTTTTGAACTCTTACAATTCTAATGCTAAATTGTTCTGAAACTTTTTTAGATTTATAGGCATCCAGCTACCTCAATTGTCTGAATTATATTTTAATGTCCATTTAAGTTTTTAGATTTAACTTGAATCAAAAGTATGAGGGAGAGGATCCAGAAATTAATTCAGTCAATTTCTTCTTTCATAATAATGGATTGTCTAAATTAATTTCTGGATATCCCTATGCTTTATTTCAAATTAAATCTAAAAATTGCAATTGTGGTTGAAGAAACAATTATTTTTTTTGCTTTTGCACAATATATAAAAGTATTTAATATAACATTTTTAAAATCTCTATTTATTAATAAATGCTTTGATTTAAGTTATGATATCTGTTTGTTTGTGTGTATGTTTTTAGGAAATAATTGTTCACTTTTATTATTTATATTAGAATAATATATGATTTCAAAGTTAAGGTTTAATAGAATTAAATTCAATGGAATTGCTTCCAATTTGATAAATAAGAAAAAAGTACTAGGCAAAAGAATACGTGACCAGATTATAGTAGGTAGGTAATCTAGTCATTTAGAACTAGAATAATGGGCCCCAAAACTGTGACTGTTTTGATATCAGATTTGCAGTTCATTTCTAAAACTTCAATGTGGTTTAAGTAGGAATCATGAGGGGAAATTACAGTGATTTCTTTGGTTTCAATTTAAAGTTATAATAACACTTTAAAATTGAAGTTTAATAGATTTATATTCAAAACAATTTGTTCAAATTTTGTAAGTTTTTAAAAAAATCATTACCAAAGTGACAGAGCACCATAATGTTTTAGGGAGATGACCTAGTTTTTTTACATATGAAAATGTAGGCAGGACAATTTTGAGTATATTGATATCAAATTTAAAAATTGTTCTTAAAACTTCAGTATGTAATGATTGTGATTTTATTGATGTCAATTGTAGTAAGCTTGATTTAAGTTAGAAAAGGAAAGCTAGTTTACACCATAGTTTTGTTAAGTCCTTTTTTAAAGAATTTTTTTTTAAACAAAAAAAAAGTCAAACAATTTTCAAAAGATAGACTAAAAATGATATATACATAAAGAGTATATATATATTAATTTTTTGCAGAAATATCTAATGATATATATATAAATTATAAGTGACAAATCAGTTTAAAGCAAAATTATATGTCTAAGTGAAGTTCATTTACAATATAGTTTTGGCAAGTATATTTAAAAAAAAAAGTAAAAATTACCAATCAAAAGCAAAAATGCCAAACACATTTTCAATTGAAAGGATATTTTCATATATTTTATCATTTAATGCTTTATTATAGAAATACATTATTTTGTATACATACAAAATATTATATATACAAAAAGGTATAAATATTAACTTATAGCAAAAATATCTAGTGATATATATATATTGATATGAAGATTTTCACGGGTTGCATATATAAAAGACATATTTTGTGTTCATCTGTGTTAAAAAATTTTAAATAGTAATATACTGACATTTCGACTTGATCACGCAAGTCATCTACTGATTGATAAAAGATAGTCAGACAGTTATAGAGGCGCTACAATCACTGATTTAAAAAAAGTGTTAAAGTTCCATCAATAGCAAAAAAGTTAAACTAAAAATGTTTTTTAAAATATATATATATATAATAAAGATTTGAACTCAGACTGTGAAGCTCCCTTGAGCTATCCACTCTATATCAAACTACACATACACATGTGAAAAAGATAAATGATCTTCAATATATATATTTTGTGCAGAACCCATTCATCAGTTGGTCCAGATCATTACCTCCCACACATATATACAATCGGTGCTCAGTTTATATTAAGATAGCAAATTTTTAAACATTAATGGACAGACTAAACTGAGCACTTATTATATATATATGTTAAAACGAAGATTTGCACGGGTTAAATATATAAAATACATATTTTGTGGGTTCATCCATGTTAAAAACTTTTAATATTAATATACTGACATTTTGACTTGGTCACACAAGTCATTCACAGAGTTATAAAAGGTAGAAAGACGGTTGTAGAGGCGCTACAATCACTGATTTGAATAAAATGTTAAAATTCCACCAATAGCAAAAATGTTAAATTTAGGAATGTTTTTTAAAAAAATCTTTCCAAATAGGAGGAAGTTTGCATGTGTCATCTCGCTTATTGATACAATCTGGCCTTTTAAGTATCTCAATGGCTTCTCTAATTTTGCACTGGTAGAGATTATCACATCTGGATATCATCCTGATACTAGAAAAATCAATTTTATGACCTGAATCTATAGTATGGAGTGAGAGTTCTGATGATGATGAGTGTTGTTTAACTGCATTAGCATGCTCATCTCTCCTAACACTGATGCGATGATTACTCATACCTATGTTAGAAGCTTTACAATTTTTACATGAGATTTGATATACACCATGAGATTCAAGAGGGATTGAATCCTTAGGCTTGGTTATTATATTGCTGATCTTTTGATGAGTAGAAAATGCTGTATCTATATTACAGCATTTTAATATACATCCGATACTGTCTGTAGTTTCTTTTACATGTGGAACACAAATCCTAATAGCTGATTTATCATCTTTTTGTTTCCTTATTTTGTCTATTTTGGGCTTGAAATAAGGCTTTTTTTATAAATTTGTAATTATAACTATTTGCTAATAAAACACTATTAATATGATTTATTTCTTCTTTCAGATGTGTCTCATCTGAAAGGTTAATTGCTCTATTCAAAAGAGTTTTGGCTACAGAAACTATCTGAATTGGGTGATGATGAGAATGGAAATGTAAATATCTGTCTGTGTGTGTATTCTTTCTGTAAATAGAAAAAGATAAACTATTTGGTGTTCTGGTGACTAGAACATCAAGAAAAGGGAGTTTTCCATCAGACTCTGTCTCCATTGTAAATTTAATATGAGGATGCATATTATTTAAATGTAAGAAAAAATCATCTAATTTATTTTTTGCATGTTGCCATATGACAAAAGTTTCATCTATGTATCTGAGCCAAATGAGAGGTTTTAAAGTAATTCTAAAGCACAAGTTTCTATATATTCCATGAATAAATCAGTTATTACTCCTGAGATAGGTGAGCCCATAGGAGTACCAAAAACTTGTCTGTAATGTTGTCCATTGTATACAAAATATGTATTTAAGAGACAATGTTTAATCAAAGCAATAATATGGTCTGGTAAATTGCAACGTTGTGAGATTATATTTAAAGCTTCATCAATTGGAATGTTTGTAAACAAAGACATGACATCAAAACTGACCAGAATGTCATTAGCATTAATTTTTAAACTTTTTAAAACAGAAATAAAATGAAGAGAGTTTTTAATATATGATTTAATAGATGGGATTGTGAGTTTTTAATATATGATTTAATAGATGGGATTGTAGGTTCAATGAAATCCGATAAGTATCTAGCTAAAATATGAGTTGGAGAACCTATTGCACTTACTATTGGACGAAGGGAGGTATCTTGTTTGTGAATTTTTGGAAGTCCATAAAATTTTGAACAGACACAAGATTTTTCACAAGGGATTATTTTATTTTTTTTATCTCTGTTTCAATAGGTGATTTATTAATAATAGCTTTTGTTTTTTTTTTCCAAATACGTAGTATGATCTCTTTTTGATAGTTTATAAGTTTTATCATTAAGCAGATCTAAAATTTTATTATGGTAAATGTCACGATCCATTACAACTGTGGCATTACCTTTATTAGCTGGAAGTACAACAATTGATTTGTCCGATTTTATATTATTTAATGCTTGTCTTTCTTTTTTTGAAATATTATTTTTAGGAAGCTTAGCTTTTTTTAAAATATTACAAATCTCATCTTTAGCCAAATCAGCCGATGAAAAATCAATTTTATCGAGAGCTGATTCAACATTACAAACAGTTTTCTCAAAAGGTATCCGGGAAGGTGTTAAAGCAAAATTGAAACCTTTTTCTAAAACCGAAATTTTATCTGTAGAGAGAGCTTTCTTAGATAAATTATAAACGGTTTTTTGATTTGGATACATAATGTTTGGGGATTGTGTTTTAATTAGCATTTGCAATTTTTTCTTTTGCTTTGCTGTTACAAATTTTTAAACGATCTAAAACTTGCAATACGATCAAAACTAGTCCACAGTAAAGGATGTATTTTTTCTAGTATCAGGATCATATCCAGATGTGATAATCTTTACCAGTGCAAAATTAGAGAAGCCATTGAGATACTTAAAAGGCCAGATTGTATCAATAAGCGAGGTGATACATGCAAACTTCCTCCTATTTGGAAAGATTTTTTTAAAAAACATTCCCAAATTTAACATTTTTGCTATTGGTGGAATTTTAACGTTTTATTCAAATCAGTGATTGTAGCGCCTCTACAACCGTCTTTCTACCTTTTATAACTCTGTGGATGACTTGTGTGACCAAGTCAAAACGTCAGTATATTAATATTAAAAGTTTTTAACACGGATGAACTCGCAAAATATGTATTTTATATATGTTACATGTTGATATGGACCAAGTGATGAGTGCTGATTAAGCACAAAATATGTATATTAGAGATCTTTCATATATGTGTTTTAATAAGTGTTGATGGTTTGAGATAGAGTGGGATAGCTGAAGAAAGTTTGAAAGTCTTTATTTGTTCAAATTCCCTATAATTACAATTAAAGTCTAGATATATAAAGTATGTCTGTATTTCAAATATATATATATTGTAATAATAAATAATGATAATTATGTAGAACATAATTATTAATTCAATTTGCAGTCAAAGAGTATTTTATACAATTCAAACTACTTTCAATAAAATAAATAGTATAAATGATAGCCTAAATTTAAATTTAGCCACAATTAACTGAAATAAAAACTATGTTTATTTTTCTTATATATTTTCAATAAATAATTACTCATGTGTTACTAAATGTGTAATACTAACTTTTCCAAAAGTATTAGCACTAAATGTTCGCACTACTCAAACTTCACATTAATAAAATGTTTATATAAACACTTCCGGATAAATGTAAATTAAATATATCAGTTCTTAAAATTACAATTAATATGTGACCAAGAAAGAAATGATAATATAAACTTATAAAAAATATGAAGGCCAAGTTTAATTAATAAATAAATTCAAATTTTATTTACATTAATAAAACAAAAAAATATAATAATAAGTTATTACTTTAGAATATGAATAGTTTTATCTTATTATCTCCAGATTCTTATACATAGTACTTAAATAAGTTCAATTGTTTTATATGTAGAGATAGCATTTTTATGTTTAATAATTATCTGTTATATTTGATTCTTTATAAATAATAACGAAAGTTATACTTAATCAAGCCTAAAATTGCTTATTATTGAATAAAATTTCAAAGATAAACGAATATGTTTCTCAGATTGGTGATTCAACTAACTTAAATTTAGCTTCACTAATTATACTTTATTCTGAATAAACGTTAATACCTTATTATAAATATCATTTTCAAAAATACTACAACAGCAATTTAATATGCTATGATGATATATATATATATATAATTAATAAAACAAGTTATAAATTTAGTAACTTGCTTTTAAGCTTGCATTTAAATGATCACTAGATGGAGCTTATCAATAGCTCAAACAAGCTTTATTTTTATAAGTGCCAACAGAGAATTCAAAATCCCTATTGTAACCCTACCTCCAGACCAATTGGTTTCAAGCTTATAGCTCACCTCAGTGAAGAGGTGGGTCCATAGAAACTAGATCTAAAATACTAACTCAAAAGTCAGCACTTATAAAACATGTTTCTATCAGTTTGAAAGTTTGATATTATCAGACAAAGTCAGCACTTATAAAACATATTTCTATCAATTTGAAAGTCTGAAATTATTGGGCTGTAAATGTCTTCAAATCCAGTTTTACAAACCAGATAGCTATATGGGTCTGAATTCAGTTCAGTTTCACCATATAGTAATAGCCTCTGCAATATAGCATCGCAAAAGCCATCAAAGATATATTTATAATAATTAATAAAACAAGGCATACATTTTGTAACTTGCTTTTAAGCTTGCATTTAAGTATCACTAGATGGAACTTACCAATAACTCTAATCAAGCCTTATTTTATAAGTGCCAAAAGAGAAAAAATTTAAAATCTCTATTGG
Source organism: Epiperipatus broadwayi (assembly GCA_028023455.1). NCBI lineage: Eukaryota > Metazoa > Onychophora > Udeonychophora > Euonychophora > Peripatidae > Epiperipatus > Epiperipatus broadwayi. The sequence continues at coordinate 5,671,572 of JAQFVV010000067.1, read as the reverse complement.
AAAGTCCCTATCTCCAGACCAATTGGGTTTGAGCTTATATATATTATAAGGGTGGGGGTGGATAGATAAGTTTTTACTATATCTGCCATACAGGGTGCCATCAGGCTATCTAAACCTGGAAAATTTATATAGTAGGCAGATACGTGCTGTTAAATCTTAATTTTACATATATGTTTTATTCCAACCATCAGCCCATGCCACAAGCTCAGGGAGACACAGAGATTTATAAAATATTAATTCTTATTAAAATATATTTTCAATATAAAAAAAATTAATAAAAGAAGCACTGCCAGTAATAACACACATAAACATTTAGTAAACATATATAAAATTTAGCATTATTATTTTAATATGTTTACTTTAATTTTTTTTATAAAACATTAAAATTTTACTTTAGATTTTAATTTACAATTTAAGTTTTTATTTTAGAAGTTCACACAGGTGAGTTTAATATTTTATTAAAGTATCGAGCATGGATAGACTACATAGATTGCATTTGAAAAGAAAATATTCTATCCCTTATTTAACCTTAGGCCAAAAGTTCGCAGTCAAACCAATGCCAATCTATCTGATATATCGATGTATTCAATGCAGCATGAATATGACAGCACAATACCATACTGTCAGGAATGCACATCTGAAGAGCATGGTTATAGAGAAGAAATTGTCTCTTGTCCACAATGTTACATCTGTCTGGTGAGAAAAACAATAAATACAAAACTCTGTAGAAAGGGATTGTGGTCCTTTTTGCTGTCTTACTATTTTATTCCATAGGCTAAAGGGGTGATCCAAGAAGCAGGGAATACTGTCTGCTTCTGATGGTCAGTATGAAATAGGCTTATTTCGCCCAAGTGTGGCGTATAATGTGATCCTGCATGTAGTGGATTTTCATACTACATTTACTAATTACACCAATATATCCAAATGATTAACCCAATTTAACTATGAAACAAATAACCTAATATTAACCCTCTCTCAATTAAACTAATATAACTTTACAAATCTATGCAGCCATATATGCCCAACTTAAATTTAACATTTATTAAAAGTTGTTTAACAAAAAAAAAAATCATAATAAAAACTTAAAAGAACAAAAAAAAAATAACTTAATGGAAATGATTTTTTTAAAAAAATACATCAAATAAAATTAATTATTAATAATAATATACCTTGGTCAGATAGGATTCTATTTCTATTAAATACTGAAAAGGTTTTGGAATTAAAATTCTTACTGTTTTGAAAATGTTCATTAGTTATATAGTTCTTACTGTTTTAAAAAGTTCGTAGTTTCTAATTGCTTGTAATTTGGAAGGTGTTAATTCCCACAAAGTCCTGAGGAGATCAGTATGCAGTTAGCCAGTGGTCCTTTATTATAGCTGGTATTTTATTGCCAGGCCCAGATGTCCTATAGTCTGCAATATGGGAAAACGATTGGTCATTACTCTTTCTCTTTAAAAAAAACTGAAGGGATTGAAGAGTGCATCTTTTCCTTCTCTTCTCCTTCAACTCTCTCTGCACTAACACAAATAGCACCTCTTCTTTCACATCTCTTCTCCTTTTTTTCCAAACTTTTCCCTTTATAGTAAACTTTCGGATTGAGTGGACACTACATCATGACGATGATGATCCTTTCATTGAGGTCCATTTCCAGAGGGATTTCTTTTATTGGCTATTAGTTTCTATTGTTTTTTCTCTCCTATCTGACCTTTACATATACATTTTGAAATGCCCAAGGGCTAGTTTACTTTTAACTAATTAAAATAATCACTTCCATTTTACACAATAGCATTAATTAAATTTGTACATTCTTAAAAATATATTTTTTCTTCAAATCTTTTTAAGTTTTTGTTGAAAATTTAGTTTTAAAACTTTTTCTTTTTTTTTAATAAAGTTTTCTTTTAATAATTTTTCATCTGTGCGATTTTATATATATAAAGTTTAGATGACATTTAACTTTCAATTTTTAATTCTTAAAAAAGAAGATTTATTTGTGAACTTTAATTTTTAATGTCTAATTTATAAAATAAATAATGTAACGGCATGTGTGCCCCTTCCAATATATTATATCATTACCAAAGCTAGAGCCTCTCTGTCTAAACTGTAATCTACTATTATTTAATTCTCAATCCAGATTTTTGAACAATCATTAAATAATTATTAAGACAATACTTTAACTAACTCATTCCCGTATCTAAAATAACATATCTAGGGAAAATTAATATGCAAATAATGTACTTAATAAATTAATAAAGTCAAAACACAACTTAAATAATGAGTAACTAAGGTTCACAAATCAAATAACCAGCTTATATATCATTATGTTAATTTAAAATATGACTAGCTCCTTTTACTAATAAAAATGGTTTGATAAAATAATAAAACACTATGAGACTCAATACAAAGCATTTAGCAAAGCACACTGTTAGTTTAATATTAAGAATATACCCAGAAGGATACACCCACAATGGCATAAAAATATCACCCCAACTTAACTTATTAGCACTAATGACACACATAATACACAAAATGAATTTTATTTAACACTTCCAAAATTTACAATAAATCACAAAAATAATTAATACTCGTTTATAAACATATAATATTAAATCTACTACCAAATAAAATTCTTACACATTCTCATCTAATCTAGCTTTTAAAATTATCATTATCTCAAGTTTATCTTATTCTAATAATTACATATAAAATGATATAGATAAATATAGTGATGGATTTTACATAAATTCAACTATACTACAAAACAATAATAAACTAAATAAAATATCTCAAGATTCTTAATATAACACATCTACTTAATCTTGCCCATCAATAAAACACAAATAAATATATAGACTCTTATAAACACAATATTTAACCTCTTTAATAAGTTCAACATATTTCCGTGTTATATTATGCTTTAAAATTCTTATCATACTTTTATGTCGCATCTTCAGAAATATCAAACCTTCAATATAATTATTACATCAAACAATTAATAAATTGGCATTATATATCTTTCATGTTCTTATACAATGATATTCTTAATAAACATAATATATTTGTTAGAGATCATGTGCATTAATGTAATTATATAATTAATTATTATAATATATGCCTGTGGATGAGAAGATCAAACAATCATTTGATAAAAGTAAAGAAACTCTCAAGACATTATATAAATTCAAAACAACATTAACAAATGTATTTTTAACAAAACATTATTTAAATTTAAAATATGTTTTTTTTTTATTTTTATATGTCAAATGCATTGATGTTTCCCAGGCCAGCTGCTTGGAAGGCAGCTATGCTAACCACTAGGTCACCAAGTTGACATAATCTAAATATTTAAAAATTTCAAAAGATAAAAAAAAAATATTCAAAAATATTTACATAAAAAAATAAATAAATAGTCTTCACTATGACACACAAAATAATATAAAATATAATCCAGCTCAATAGTAATATGATTACTATCTTTTAAACTTATAATAGTAATATTCATTATCAAGGTTGTTAATTTCAAAAATATTATCAAAAATTACTAGGGTTCAATACATAGTTATACATAAATAATAGCATATATTTCTATACTGTAAAAATTATAATCATAGTGATATTTACCATCATTGTAACTTCAAAATAAGATTAATAACTATTTTGGTTTGATACATAAAATTATTCCTAGACAATAACATGTATTTTTATACATATTTCAACAAAACTTTTACCTTTTCCATCCAGGTAAATCATCAATATCATCATATGGTAATAAAGAAAAATATATCTGTTATTGCAAATATGTTTTTTACTTTGTAAGTTGCATACTACAAAATTTCTATAATAACTCTATAATTTATCCTATTTAATTTATCTTATTCATCAGAATAAGCAGATTATTTCAAATAATTTTAAATGACTTATTATGTATCATTTTGATCTAACTCAGTTTGCATCATATTAATATCATTCAGATATCACACTCATTCATCCTCTCACTAACAAAATATGCCTTTGTTATTCTAATGATTTCTATTATCATTACTCTTAGGAATATTAAATCATTCTGTTATCTTTATCCATATTAAATAAATATTTGTGATAAATCTTTTTTCTCCTCTTACTCTCAACAAATACTAACAACATTCTATAGTTCAGCAATTATTCGTTCAAACATTTATAACTATAACATTCACAATGCAAAATCCAGTGTTGATAAACAGTGATTAAAGTGAGGGATACAAAAACTACAATAATGCAAACAAGTAATAAAATGTCATGGTTACAGTGCTTAAGGTCACATAAAACTCCTGTCATGCCTTCTATCTGAGCACTTACTGATCTATAGAAAGAAATACTATGGTTTATGCATTACTCCGTTAACTATATTTTATTATTAACTCACAACATTATATTTCATAAATAATATCTATATTCAAACATCTTTATCATTCAGGATTTCATGTCCATACTTATTACTATCCTGCATCACTGTGGTTCATCTTCTACACTCAGAATACTTCCTTTAACATTATAAACAAATTCTATCAACTTGATGTAAAATAATTTCCAAACTTTATTTCAAAAAAAAATATTCAATATGGTATCAAGAAGGTTCAAAATATTGTATACACAAATGATTTTAAATAGTGTATCTTTATAATACTTTCATTCCAATATTTTGTTCTATTAAATAATTCACAGATCAACATATTCGTTTGTAACTAAACAGATATGGTCTAGAATAATATATTTATACTTAAACTTGATATTTCTGAAAACATGACATACACTATGCATACTTCTGCCTTCTCAATTAATCTAAATAAATTTAGATATCTCATATAGTATATTTTCACACCGTCATATGTCATTTCATAAATCAATTAATCGATCATTAATAATAAACATAATCATATCATCTGGGTTTTATACTGAATCACCGTAATAGATAAATAAACACCTAAAACATTATTATAGAGAAATAATAATTTACCTTAATCCTAAAAATTAGGATTAAATAAGGTGAATCCATCCTCTTCATCTATGTCCATGCATATAATAAGCTATAGATATTTTATCTTTTTCAGAAAACATTAAATTTTCTGTCACATATGTATTTCTCTTTATTAAAAAATATATATACAAATATTTTAAATAAGGCTGCAGAAAGGACTTTTGCTATTAACTGAAAGGAGACCCTTTGATTCCTCTTGGAGGCCTTAAAGGAACCGAGCAGGGCAAATTCCTAATGTCCACTCCATATGTTCTTGTCATTGCAGCTGTTATTACTATGTGATTATTCATATAGTATACGAACATGGATGGGCTGCTCACCAACATGCATTAGCCAGCGTGGTGAGTTTATTGGCTTTTTACCTCTGAGTTTAAGATCAAGAAACACCATGGTCTTTCTTCTCAGTGCCTGATAAGGCAGAATGAATGTTTGTGTAAATGATAAATATTTTCCCAATACATATATACAATTATGACAGACAAAAATAAAGCATGGCCCTTATTCCCAGGAGGCTGTAAAGTCACCAACCAAGGCAGCGGTTGGTGGCCGAAGGCGGAGGGTGCTAAGAATCCCCTGATTGCGGACCCAGGCTGCCATTTGATGACGACTTTTTATTTAGGTACTTACAACTGCAGATCACTTTCAAGTGAAGGAAGATTGCAAGAATTAGAAGAAGAACTCTCTTATATTAAATGGGACATTATTGGACTTTGTGAAGTTAGAAGAAAAGGTGAAGAGACAATTGATTTAAAAAGTGGACATATACTCTATTATAAAGGCACAAATATTGGAAATACAAGTGGAGTAGGATTCATTATAAATAAAAAGTGGAAGAACAATATTGTGGAGATTGATGGTGTATCGGACAGAGTGGCAAGATTAGTTATACAACTTAATAGCAGATACCAAATGCAGATAATTCAGGTTTATGCCCCAACAAGTTCTCATAGTGATGAAGTAGTAGAAGATTTTTATATGGATGTACAAAAGGCTTTTGATCAGAGTAAACACCATTTTAAAATTGTTATGGGAGACTTTAATGCTAGAATTGGTAAAAAAATGAAAGATGAAAGTGCTGTGGGTAATTTTGGTTATGGTAATAGAAATGAGAGAGGACATAGACTTGTGGAGTTTGCAGAAAAAGAAAAACTTTATATTATGAATTCTTTTTTTGAGAAAAATGTTAAAAGGAAATGGACATGGAAGCATCCAAATGAAGGTACAGCAGAATTGGATTATATTTTGACTAACAGGAAATACATATTTCAAGATTGTAATGTTCTTAATAAATTTAACACAGGAAGTGATCATCGATTAGTAAGGTGTAAGATACGTGTTAATGTAAAACTAGAGAGACAAAAATTATTAAGAAAAACAATATTTACAGTTGATATTCCTAATCTTCAGAAACATTCTAATGAATTTAAATTAGAACTTACAAATCGGTTTCAAGTATTAGTAGATTTTGAACATGATTCAGATTTGAATGAAATTAATATGAAAATAACTGATACACTTTTGAAAACTGCAACAAAGATAGCTGGTAGAAAGAAACAGCAATTGACCAATAAAATTTCTACTGAGACTAGAGAATTTATGAAGAAAAGAAGGAATATGAAGATATACAAAAATGATGCATTAAAAAGAATTGAATATCTCGAATTTTGTAAAATGGTGCGGAAAAGAGTTGAAAATGATATAAGAAAGTATAACTGTGAACTAGCAAGGAAAGCTGTAGAAGAAAATAAAAGTCTTAAGAATGTAAAACAACATTTTGGTATTGGTAGGAAATTTATATCTGCAATAAGAAAAAAAGATGGAATTATTACTAAAAGGAGAGATGACATCATGAAATTGGTAGAAGATTTTTATCAAGAATTATATAGTAATAAAGAACAAGTACCTCCTATATCTATTACATCTTCCAAATTGCCCAGAATTTTAAATGAAGAAGTGAGACATGCAATTAAATGTATGAAGAAAGGAAAGGCTCCAGGTAATGATGGAATTATAATTGATATATTAAAAGAAGCAGGTGAAGAAATAGAAATTTTTTTAGCAAAGTTATATACCAAATGTCTAAATGATAAAGATGTACCGGATGATTGGAAGAATGCAGTAATAATATTAATATTTAAAAAAGGTGATAAAGAAGATATTAGAAATTACAGACCTATCAGCCTTTTATCAGTTTTATATAAAATTTTTACCAAGATAATTACTACTCGTCTACAGAGAACATTGGATTTCCACCAACCAAGAGAACAAGCCAGATTTAAAAGTGGTTTTAGTACAGTAGATCATATCCAGGTATTGAGAGAAGTTATAGAAAGGACAAATGAATATGAGTTGCCATTATGCTTAGGATTTGTAGATTATGAAAAGGCATTTGATTCTATAAACATTTCTTCAGTGATTAAAGCATTAGATCATCAAGGTATAGATCCAGGATATTGTCATATTTTAAAGAATATTTATAAAAATGCAACAGCAACAATTAGATTACATAATGACACTGGGAAAGTCAACATTGAGAAAGGTGTAAGACAAGGTGACTCCATATCTCCAAAACTTTTTACAGCAGTGCTGCATGAAGTATTTTGTGGATTAAAATGGGAAACTAAAGGAGTGAAAGTAAATGGTGATTATTTAAGTCATTTAGATTTCGCAGATGATGTAGTTGTTTTTGCAAATAATGCTTCAGATCTGCAGGAAATGTTGCAGGAATTATCAGATGAAAGTAGGAAAGTAGGACTAAAGATAAATGTTAAAAAGACTAAAGTAATGTTTAATCGATTTGCTCAAAATATGAAAATAAAGATTGATTATGATGAATTAGAAGAAGTTAACAGTTACAAATACCTTGGTCAGATTATTAATACAGATGGAAACATAATGGAGGAAATTAATCATAGAATTAAACTTGGTTGGAGTGCTTTTGGTAGAAATAACTTGATACTAAAAGGAAATATGCCTATGTGTTTGAAAAGGAAGGTTTTTAACAAATGTGTTTTACCAGTTCTTACTTATGGATCTGAGACTTGGACACTTAATAGAAGAGCAATTCAGAGACTTCAGACCACTCAAAGAAGTATGGAGAGATGTATGTTGGGAGTAACAAGAAGAGATCGTAAACGCAATGTATGGGTAAGAGAACAAACAGGTGTTACTGACCTCATTGAAAAAATTAAAAGATTGAAGTGGAGTTGGGCTGGACATATTGTTAGAAGAGATGATAATAGATGGACAATTGAAATTTTAAACTGGATTCCAAGAGATTGTAAAAGACCCAGAAAGAGACCACATGTGAGATGGATGGATGAAATAAGAAAGTGTGCAGGGGTGATGTGGAGAAGAGAAGCTAAAGATCGGAGAAGATGGATTAAACTTGGAGAGACCTTCATCCTGCAGTGGATTGATAATGGTTGATAATGATGATGATGATTTTAAATAAACGTTATCTCTAAAACAAATATTAAGTCATATATTATTTTGTTCTCTAAAACAACAACAACAAATAATAATAATAATAATAATAATAATAATAATAATAATAATAATAATAATAATAATAATAATAATAATAATAATAATAATAATAATAATAATAATAATAATAATAATAATAATAATAATAATAATAATAATAATAATAATAATAATAATAATAATAATAATAATAATATCATCTGCAGTCCTGCAGTGCAGCGAGTACAACATGCCAACGAACCTCTGAATAAAAAACTTTTAAAAACTCGGAAAACTTAAAGGTAACTTTTTTTTAAAACGTTTAACAAAAAATAATTCAAACATAAGTTTTAATAATAAAAAAAAATTGCATTTAAAAGAAAATATTAAGAATAAAAAAAACAACAACGTAAATACACAGACTGAAAATCGTCAAGTATATATCAAACATGGCGGCGGCACAGGTAAAAAATTCAAGTGTGAATGGTGCCAATACAAACTCCAATGATGGAAACATCAATAATAGTGTAATGCTAATGTAACAAAAGCCACTTTTCAAAATAAAGTTATAACAACTCATTCAAACTCGATCGCATCTAATAGATTTCGAAGAGTAACCAACGATGATATGAACGAGCTAAATCTAGTTTATGATAACAACTCTGAACCCCCATCGACTATTTGGTCTCAGGAAGAATTGATAACAATTAGCACTGAATTTAATAATACAATACTGAACAAGCTTTTCAATACATTAAAAATTTTTTTTCAAACAGATCGATTGTCCTGGCTGCAACTGATAAAAATCTAACGCTTTACAAATTCCCGAGAGAAAAGTTATATGAAGCTATAACAGCAAATGGAAGCTGGGAAACGATCTCAAGCATAGGGGAACACCCGAACTCGAGATACTTGGCATTAGAATTCTTTGAAGACTATCAAAAAAATAAATTTCTAATTCAAATCAAAACAATAGGAAATTATGCGTTAATAGTTGTAGATCCAAATCTTAAAAACTTTATTACAGGCACTATTAAAAATGCTTATTTTGGCTATAATTTAAATGACTTTCAAAATATGATGAAAGCGTTTGGCAAAGTATTATTTTTAAAACCTATTTTACTTACTGATACACCTATTACAGTGTGCAGTAATAGTTTTACTTTTAAAATGAAACTTAATGAATCAATAGCGCCAGAGAATATCCCCACACAAGTCATAAATCAGGAAGCAATTCTCAATATATATATATATATATATATATATTGAGAATTGCTATATATATATATATATATAAGGAGCTTAGAACCACAATGCTTCATCTGTGGAGAGCATGGTCACCTTGCAGCAAACTAGCAAAAACAAAAAAGGAAAAAAATAACACAGACAAAAGCAAACATCAATTAACTACAAACAACAATCAACCCATCATAACATCTATTCAAGAAAAAATGGAAATACAAGAGAGCATAGAAAACCAACAATTAGAGGAACTAAACAACAAAAACATAACCGGAGATGATTACATTTTGGATTTAACTGTTGAAACAAAAAGAAATGATAAAGAACTAAATCAAGAAAAACAACAAAATTATACAATGGAATCGATAGAAAACACCAATGAAATAGATAGCAATAGCCATGAAGAAACAGCACAAACACAGCACATACAAAGAACAAGAATTATAAATAAAACTTCTGAAGCCATTATGGACTTAACTACACCATGCCTTCCACAAATACAAAAAAATACCACACCTCCAAATAGAAAACCAGGATGGCCAGCAATAAAGAATAGGACAGTCAAGAGAGCTAAAATGGAAGAAATGATAGTGACACAACAATACAAGATAATCAGTCAAATAACTCAATAGATGAAGAAACAGAACAAAATTATGAAGACACTATAGAACAACTTTTTCTCAATTCAAAACCTGAAAATAAATGTAACCATCAAACACCAATTTAATGAAGTTAAAAATTGGCACATTGAATGTTAGAGGTTTAAACTCTATCCAAAAAATTACAAAGCTTAAACAATGAATTTCACTTACACAACCACATATACTTGGAATAATGGAGACAAAAATATATGCTGGATCACAAATAGACCCAGCAAAATATTTAACCAAAGAATGTTTCTTTGCCTGTTCCAGAGACTCTTCATCACCTTCTGCAGGCACAGGCATTCTTATTTCAACAAAGATTTCAAAATTATATTCATAGATGCTAACTTACTAATTACAACTTTTCAACATAAGACTATAAACCTCAATATAATTTTGGTTTGCCTTCCTATTCAAGATAGCCAAATTAACACTATAATAATGAACATCAACTCCATACTTGCAAGTACAGCAAACCCAACAATATTGATTGGCGATTGCAACATATCATATCAGAAATTCATAGAAAAATGGCTTCACCGAATATCTATATCACTGATGAGTGGTGAAGGCTTCCTACCGATGAATACAATATCTTTCCACAATGGTCGTCATTCATCACTCATCAATCTATGCTTCTACTCCCCGATGCTGCACCACCATATAGAAATAAAATTAACCCCCTCAGCTTTCTCAGACCATTCAGCACAAATAGTATCACTAAACCTTATGCAAATGCAGACATCACTTCTCCCACTAACAACAACAATCAGAGTACTACTTCCAATAACCACACCAGAATTTGTTTTCTCAGAAACATACATAATGCTAAACAAAATAAAAGATATGAATCTCAACTCCATACAACAATATCTGGCATACATTAGCATTCTATCATTCAATATTTCACATGTGACAAAAAATCAACCACCACCATCCAAATTATTGCCACTTGGAAATGAAATTCATAAACGAATAACCATGATTACGCCATCACACCAAACACAGCAGTATATACATAATCTAACAAGTACGTACAACAAAACATGTGAAACCCTAAAAGAATATCTGAGAATCAAAAAAAGAAAAATATGCATAACCCAACCACATACATGGACCAGAGAATACATTAAATGGGCACTGGGAAACCCACCAATCATCAAAGTTCCAATGGCAATAGAAACAAAGGATGGCACATATACAGGACACAATTTGATCCTTCCTATTTTTGAGCATTTTAAAACCAAACTCCAATCTAAAACACCACTTAAATTACACCGCAAGCTATTTGGACCAGCAGAAACACAAAAACTTTTCGCAACAAATGACTTCCTGACAAAACTAAATACAATACCAAATGCATGCCATCCAGGAAGTCCTGGAATACCATTATTCATACTAAAACACCTAAGTAAATACACAGCACAATATCTATGCAACCTAGCAAACCACCTATCTCAAGAAATTCAGGATGTGGAGGGAGTTCATCCCATTGCAATAGTGCCATTCAACAAAAAAGCTAAAAGTACCCCATCCCTCACAGAATTCAGACCAATTTCCATGGAATCTTTGCCAATAAAAATTCTTGAAAAAATAATAAAAGAAACAATAGAACCACATATGCTGATATCAGAAGTTCAATTTTCCAAAAGAAACTCCTTCACAATTCAAGCGGCATCATTATTCAAAGCAATACTGGATTCAACAAGACAAAAAAAGATACAGTCCAATAGCATTTCAACTAGATATTGAGGTAGCTTTTGATGGAGTAGACATTTCCATATTGCTTGACATGCTTGGAAACACATCTATCCCCAAGACATATCTGTACATCATTGCAAATTTACTTCTTAACAGAGAAATATACATAACATTAAATGGAAAAAATTCTCCATCATTTATTCCTACCCAATCCATATCCCAAGGCTCTCCTCTCAATTCACTATTATTTATTCTATATATTAACCCTTTAATAGAAAAAATCCAAAAAACATTTACCGGCATTCAAGTACCTGGCACCACACAATATATAGCTTGCTTGGCTTATATGGATGACATCACAGTTTTTCTGAATTCAAAAAAACAATTATCGAAATTACAAAAAATTCTTAAAGAATATATGCAACAATACAAATTGAAGTTTAATCCAGAAAAGACTACTGCTTGGTCTATGTTTACTGGAAAACCATGCATATCCATTTACAAAGCAAAAACAATGCATTTTTTAGGATTCTCATTTCATATGGGAATAACTGGAATGAGATGTTTAATACAAAATAGATTAAAAGAAGAAGCACAATGCATTGTCACCTCCCTATCAGAAACATATCTTTCTATATATTCTAAGGTCCAGCTAATAAATCAACTTATAATGACAAAAATAACATGTTATTTACCAATAATAAAATTCTCAAAACATTTTCAAAGCAAAGATTAAAAACATCTGTAACCAACTTCTATGGTCAAGAAAAATGGTTGCAATATCACCCCTTACTAAAAATGGTCTAGATTTGCACAATATTGACATTTTTTATACACAAAAATTAAGTAACCTAGTAATTTCCATTATGAATCAATTTCCAAAACTTAAATGCTTAATTCAAATTACTTCAACTGACAAACCACCCCCTACAGGTCTATATATATCATCAATCATCCATCAATATAGAACAACTTTTAACAGAACAGAGCAATATACACACAAATATTCATATTGGAACATTCATGAACAAATTCAACAGGAATGAGACCTAAATGACAACAACACAATACTTGGAATAAACAACAAATAATTACTACGTGAATACAAAAAGTGGTCATTAGAACCCAAATTTTTTGACATTCTAAAAATAAATCTTATCACAATGCCAACAACATACTTCTTACACCATAAAAGAATGTATGTTTCAATAGACCCTTATTGTGGACTATGCCACAAGGCTGAAGAGACCCTACAACACCTATTGTATGAATGTACTGCATTACACAATGTAAGAACAATTATGGGTGCAATATACCATCAACAAATCATGACCATTTGTCAAATAATTAAGGTTTTTCAAGGTAGATCAATACCCAACATTAGGGCAGCAACCTTTGTATTATATGCTTTTTGGTGCATCAGGTGTACCTATCTAATGGGCAACAACCCCAGAAGGCATCCATCCACCTTCTACATCAAATTAAACCATATATGGAATAGAGACAAGATAATAGTAAATCCCCATATTTATGCAGCTACATGGTCTCTTATCAAACAACAATCAATGCTATAAGCACCAGAAATTAATTCAAGAACACTAAAAATTCAATAACAATAAAATATAGAAATAAAAAAGACAATTTTTTCCTTTCTCTACAATGATTATTTTTTTTATGTAAGAACTAAATAACTTTTCATTGAAAACATATAACTGAAGACCATAAAAATGCTTGTATACAAAACCACTGTAAAAAAAATCAATGTAAAAAACTCTGCATTTTCTTGATTAATAAACTTCCTATCTTGAAACATCATCATCATCATCATCATCATAATAATAAATAATAATAATAATTCATTTATTTATTCATTATGAAGCAAACAATAAATATATAATACAGTGAGATAAATTCCATACAAGAAAATTCTTGTGAGGAATTTAAAAGTAACAACTAAAAACACTAATAAAATACAAAAAAAAAGTATAAATATAACATAAAATATTAAAATCACACAGATATTGCATTTGGCAATTCAATCACAGTAGTAAATAATTACAACATAACATACAATATAAACAAAAAAAAATAAAATAAAACTAATGCTTAGCATAATATAACCAGTGCCATAAATGCTTTTTAAAAATCAAATAAGATAGTGTTCATTAAATTCACAGAACAATCTCTTATAAATACATATTAAATAATTTAGGACCATTATAACTAAATTGCTTCCTACTGGATGTTTTAAGAAAATTAGGTAAAGCTAGCTGATATTTAGTAGATAAATGAGTATTTACTAAAAACACTAATAAAATACAAAAAAAAAAGTATAAATATAACAAAATATTAAAATTATACAGATATTACATTTGGAAATTCAATAACGGTAGTAAATAATTACAACGTAACATACAGTATAAACAAAAATAAAATAAAATAAACAAAATAAAACTAATGCTTAGCATAATATAACCAGTACCATAAATGCTTTTTAAAAATCAAATAACTAGTGCTCATTAAATTCACAGAACAACAACAACAACAACAACAACAACAATAATAATAATAATAATAATAATAATAATAATAATAATAATAATAATAATAATAATAATAATAATAATAATAATAATAATAATAATAATAATAATAATAATAATAATAATAATAATAATAATAATAATAATAATAATAATAATTCAATTCAATTCTTATTTATTACGTGCATTTCAACACTTTTGCTTTAAAAGAAATACACAAGATTACAAATAAATTTACAAAACAAACAAAACATTATTCAATATAGTAACATTAATAAAAATATACAATAAGGAAAATTACAATTCATAATTAAAATATATATAAATACATGTTATCTACAATAGATTCAATTTATTTTTAACATTATTTATAAAATAATCACAAAAAAAATCAATGTTATTAAATTTTTGATTATATAACTTTTGTAATCTGTTAATGACAGATTTATTTATAAAAGAGTTTTTAGTTTTTTTAATATTAAAAGTGTACACTTCCCTTAGTGAATGAGAAGGAACTCTTAATTCAATTTTGGATATACAATCGTTTACATCAATTTTTCCATCAATCAACTTTTTTAAAAATACCATATCTTTAGTTAGTCTTCTTTCAGTTAATATTGTTTTAAGATTTAAATTTTCCCCCTTTATTAGTTTAATAAATCTTTTCTCTACATTCGAAATTTTAGACTCAATGTAAGCCAAATCCAAATTCCATATAGAAGATCCATACTCCAATAAAGGTACAACAAGAGAACAGAATAACATGTACTTTATACAAGGAGATAAGTCTCTGCCAAATCTCAAAATACATCCCATTCATCTATATGCTTTACTTATAATATATTTTACATGCTCATTAAAATTAAAATGATTACAAAATATAAGTCCAAGGTCAGAAACAACTTCTTTGTATATAATA
The DNA here is from genome assembly GCA_028023455.1 of Epiperipatus broadwayi. Lineage (NCBI taxonomy): Eukaryota > Metazoa > Onychophora > Udeonychophora > Euonychophora > Peripatidae > Epiperipatus > Epiperipatus broadwayi. The sequence goes on along the minus strand of JAQFVV010000067.1, from coordinate 5,656,044 downwards.
ACATCTTCATCAATCATGTAATGATAAACAGATCTATCTGTTTTATTGGTATAAGAGACAATACATGTTTTATTCATGTTTATTTTTATATTATTAAATTTACACTATTCTTTAAAATAAATAATATATTTTTGAAGATCAATATGATCATCATATGTACTAATTCTTTTAAATAATTTACAATCATCTGCATAGGTAAGTATCATACTTTTTTTAATATTTTGATCAAGATCAAACATGAAAACATTAAAAAGTAAAGGTGCTAATATTCCACCCTGAGGTACTCCAATTTTATTTTTGAATAGCTTAAAGTTAACTTTATCCATATAAATGTAGGAGAATCTATTTTCCAAATAATTAATAAACCATGCAATCAAATGAGAACTAATTCCCATTAATTTAAGTTTATATATTAGATGATTATGTGCCACATTATCAAATGCTTGTGACATATCAAAATAAATAACATCAAGTTGCTTTTGTTCAGCAAGAGAATAAGCAATATGATCTGATATTACCATTAAATTAGTATCAACAGACCTTCCAGGTACAAAACCATGTTGATAATTAGGCAAGACCTTAATCATATCTGTAATGATATTATTATAAATACATCTCTCATAAATCCTAGCAAATGAAGACAGTACCGAAATAAGTCTATAATTACGTGGATCAGTTCTATCTCCCTTTTTATAAATAGGCAAAATCTTAGAGATTTTAAATATATCAGGAACAATGCATTTTTCAATAGACAAATTAATTATATAATGCAATGGAATTACCAAACAGTCTGCACAACTCTTAATAATAAAATTAGGAATATTATCATATCCCATAGATGATTTAGATTTAAGTTTGTTTATGGCATTAAGCACATCAGTAATATTAATTTTATCTACATCAATATTCCATCTTCTTTTATTATCAGACTCAATATTAATCACATCACTTTCAGTAACATTTGAGTACATATTTGTGAAATGACTAACTAATTCATTCATAGAAGGCTGTATTAAATTATTTTTGTAATTTTTATTCCCAACAATATTTAAATTTTTAATATAATTCCAAAACATTTGTGGATTGTGTTTAAACCATTTTCAATGCTATTTAAATGATTATCATAATCTCTTTTCATAATATTTTTTGTATAATCACGCAATGCACTAAATTTCTTATATAATTCTTTATCATTGGCTAATTTATATAATCTATGATACTTATGTTTCCTATTAAGTCCCTTACATATTTCTTTAGAAAACCATTTAGGATATTTATTATTATGTTGTGAATATCTGACAGGAATATAATAATTCAAACAATTTTCAATTATATCAATAAACTTACTTACAGCTTCATTCGGATCATTTTCTACAAAAATTACACTCCAGTCAGTATTCTCCAAGGCTTTATATAGACCATAATAATTACCATGTCTATAATCTTTGAACATAATATTAACAGGTTTTATATGCTCATATGATCTATCTATTATAAATTCCAAAGATGGATGATAAGAATCAGGAGATATAAGAGCCTGATCTGCCAAATTACATTTTAGAAAATCAATGGTACTAAATAATAGATCAAGCATTTTACCTTTATCATTAGTAAACCGATTAAACTGATTTAATTTGATTAATTCAACAAAAATGTTTATTCTAAATAGTTTGTTATTTTTACCAACAGTCTTATTATTACAAATCAAATAATATGGTTCATTGAAATCACCCACTATAATAACATCATATTTGTATTTCACTAAAATATCTTCAACCTTTGTCAAAAATGTATCCATTACATTATATAAGAGAGTAGGTCTAAAATATAGAGTACCCAATAATATTTTCTTTTTACTTCTTAGATCTATTTCAACCCAACATGATTCAATATTATCATCATTAATAATAATTTGAGTATGCCTAATACATTTTTGAACTCCAATCAATGTACCACCACCTCTTGTTTCATTTATATATTTTCTATCACATCTGTATAAGCAGTACCTATTATCAAATATATTTAGATTACTAATATCACCATTTAACCAAGTCTCAGTTAAAATAATAATATCATATTCTTGTAATAAGAGTTCAGACTTAAACTCAATTGTCTTAGTTCTAAGTCTTAGTTCTAAGTCTTGCTATTTATTACACAACTTAATAGAAGTCTCTTCTAAATTTATATCTTTTGCTTGCCTACTATTCTCACTATAATAATAATAATAATAATAATAATAATAATAATAATAATAATAATAATAATAATAATAATAATAATAATAATAATAATAATAATAATAATAATAATAATAATAATAATAATAAATATAATAATAATAATAATAATAATAATAATAATAAATATAATAATAATAATAATAATAATAATAATAATAATAATAATAATAATAATAATAATAATAATAAATATAATAATAATAATAATAATAATAATAATAATAATAATATATAATAATAATAATAATAATAATAATAATAATAATAATAATAATAATAATAATAATAATAATTTAAACTACTGCAAAATTTCTTGACTTGTTGATGACTGCTAATCTAAAGGAAGAGAGTGGTTAATATGACAATTCAATTTCACAGAATATAGATTTTTCCTTCCTTCACTTTCTGCACAGTCCAGACTCCACAAAAAAACACAAAATGATAATCACTTAAAATCTAATGGAAATTTTGTCCATCACTTCATGATAGAAGTTTTTTCTGATAAAGTTCACTTTATTAATCAAGGAGACACAAATTTCAGAGAAAAATTCACAATAAAATCATATTTTTCCACCAGGTAGTTTTTTTCACATTTAAACATTTTCCTTGCACATCCAGGTTTTTAATAAATCACTCCTAAAATATTTTATTTGGGAAGTGCTTTTTCATTACTTAGTGACAAATAAAAAAACCCATTTAAAGAAATAATTTAAACAGTGATGACCCAATGTTAAGCCAATCATTAAGCAACCAAGTGCGAAAAATAAAATTAGAATATTATTACATAATTTTATTAGTATTATTTTTTTATTAACTACAATCAAGATAACTTGATAACTTGCACAACAATAAGTAGTTATGGCAATGCCAAAGGAAATGGAAAAGCTAGTATACCAAACACCAAAAGCTAAAATTGGTATAAAAGCAAACCCAGTTCATTTCTGTCATCTTTTATTATTTTTTTAAAATAATGAATCAACCATAAAAGGCCAACAACCTGAGGTCGAACGTTTGAATGCAAAGAAAAATGGTTGACTCATTTGAATACTCTAAATTATCCATATAAGTTTCTTAGCACAAAATCATAAGAAGTTAAAACTGACATTTGAATTAAAAGAATTATGATAAGTTTGTACAATTTAATAAAATAAGTGAGCTATTTTTAAACTGATATTGGACAAACCACTCTATTATTCAAACATGAATAGAGAAGGAATATAATTTTGCCAACAGTTAAACAAAATGTTGAAGTAATTTTTTTATGCATACTTCATTAAGTAACAAATCACAAATAAAAAAAACTTTAAGACTGTTATAAACCATTGTGTAATGTATTCTGGCTAAATCACTAGTGCCATAGGACTGAAGTGCTACTATCCTGACTCTAGAAATGCAATAACTTTATCTCCTTACTCCTATAATGCCTAAAACAAGCTCTAATTGTCTTATGTTAAATGTCTACATGGATTGAGAAGGAGAACAATTACAGTGAATGGATGTAATGTTATTTCAAGTGTATTACATAGGAATTCTAATGAGTGATGGATATGAACCAAGGAGAGCAATCCAAAAAAGAGATAGACTGTATCCATGAAGAATATTGTTCTTGAGCTCATGAACATTAAACAAAATAATTTGATGAAAACTGATTTTGTTATATATTTTTATTTGATATATATTCTTGTTATTTATATATTTGTAACATTCTTTTTTATTTTTTTTCCATACATGGAAGCTTATGTGTATGATTTGGAAGAGCCCATTATAAGTGAAAGTGACAAAATGGTGGGGGGGATCATCAGGTTAGATAATTTATTATATTTGTTTTAAATAAGGTTTGGAATAGGTCCCCTCAGTAGTGACTTGACATTGATCATCATGGTATGGGATATGATAAGATCTTTAAGACCATTCCACATTAAGTATATACACATATTACAGGACAGAGTTCATATTTTTTGTTTGTTGTTAACTAATAATTGTTCATGTTTATATTTTTTGGCATAAATGACTAACCTTCTAGTGTGGATGTTCATTCCTGTCAATCTTAGAGAACTATACATAGATAGCAGGTCCCAAAAAAGATGATACATTCCTAATTTGAATTGGACAATGAGGCTACTACAGATATACCTCCATAACATTGTCACAGTTGATTTAATAATGATCATTTTTAAAAAAAATTATTTGCTTAGGGTTTGGAATCATGAACATAATTGTTGATATGGTAAAAATCCATCCTTGACACATATTATACTACTTTATCTTGTTAAAAAGTTTTAAATTTTTATTTTTATTTTTTGATATTTAATAAATGGTATCAAATTTATTTACATTAAATTGGTGTTTAGTTTATCAAAATTATTTATGCATTCACTTATTCATCAATAACCAAGGATATACATACACACATCTCACTCTTATATAATAATGTATAAATATACTTGGATGAATGATTAAATCATATTTATTGTAATGTATGTAGAGGTACAACAGTTGCTATCCCATATAAGTTTATCCCTATAGAGAGTTGAAAACAGATTTCTCCCTTAGTTCAAATACTGAGGCATAATGGAGTCCGAAGCAGGGGTGAGGTATGGATAAACTAGCCCAAATCGTATCTGTATTTAATGTGTAAATACAGAGCTAGTCCTTTGCAGGTAGATACAATTATAGGTTAGGTACTTCATCACATAATTAATGGCATCCAGCAGAAGACCCTAGATTCAACCATAGTGAGATGTTCCCCCCTCTCCTGTGGTAAGCTCCATCCTATTACTATATATATATATACTAAAAGAAGGAAATAAAAGAAAGCAGATATATTTTATTTTTAGATTATGCATAATGTTTGAATTATTTATTAGTAAAAGATGATTGGTATTTTTATTAATTTGATGTATATATATTTTTTATAGAATTGATTATTTTATTTCCTCTCATTTTAGTGGTATACATTTGTTTATGATTGTAGATTTGGCAATAATAGTGATATATACAGGGTAAATAAAGAAGCTATATGAAAGTCACTTGGGAAAATATTAATCATTATAATATATAAAAAGGTATAAAAATATAATTTGTTTGTTAAAAAAAAGATTTATGATTTAGATATCTATAGTATATAGTTACTTATTTAGTTTTTTTGTATCAATTGTAAAATATTAAAAAAAGAAAGTTTTAAAAAAATGATAGTAATATTAACAATAGGTTTTAGACAGTTATTGTCTCATAAAAGTGTTAAGCTAAAATGCCATAATAATTAATGACTCGACAAAGAAAGAAGATTGTAATTTTTTTTCATGAGGATTGATAATTGTTTTGTCTGGGAAAAGGTCATAACAAACTTTGTTAAGGCTATTTTTTTTATTTCTTCTGCATAAATTTTAATTAATGGAACTTTATGTGGATTAAAGAATGCAAAGGAAGACCAGCTACGGAAGACTTGCTAGCTGAAGAATTTGATTTCTCTTACTCGATCTCTTTCCAACCAATTACAATCTGAAGAAGGTGAAAAATTATCAACAATCATGCGTCTGAAAAAAGAAATTATTTTAAAAGTGAACTGATATACCTGTTTTGAAGATTAAAATGAGAATTCTAATGGTAAAAACACCTGAAATAACTTTTCTATTTTGGTTAGTTCAACTTAGTTTGACAAGCAGAAAAGATGTTTCAAAAAATGTCAATTTTGCTTATTTATAAAATTCAAGCATTTGTCAACAAAAATTTTTTGGCCATGTTAATTAGATTCAAGCAAGAATAAACCGAAACTCTTACAATAACTGTTACTTTTAAAAAGATAATAAGAAGAATGATATATATAACATCATCAAAATAATTAAGTTTTAAAAGACTAAAGTATATATGTTTTTTTTTTTTAGTTCTCATGATCTCATGACAAATCAACAACCCATCAGGAATTGTTTTATTTTTTTGTTTTGTTTTAATATATATACTTAATATTTATGTGGCTTATATATGGTACCTAGTGAATGCTTTACAAGAATTTTTATTAACATTTATTTTCATGAAGATCATTTATATATATAAATGTATTGATGTTATTATCATTATTGAAATTTATTTCCTTTTTTACTTCTACAAATAATTTGTAGCTATAATCACAAGATATATTTGAGAGGTAGTTTGCTATATGAATATTTTATATTGAATGCAATTATTTTTATACTTGTACACAAAAATAATTACTTTATCATTTATGAGAGTTTATTATACAAATATATTTATGCAAGTTAGTATAATTTAGTGATGAACCAATTACTAGATTCTGAAAATAAACATGATATAAAGAAATATATCAATTGTTTTGGCATAACTGAGGATCACCTGTAGCATAAAAAGGGATCAGTTTAAAAAGTCTGCATTTGGTATTTTAAAAGACGTGTAGTTTAGGAAATATATATTTAGATTTAGCATAGTATCATACTGATATATATTTTTTGATTGCAAAGTTAGTATGATTCTGCCTTAAGGAACTTATCTATGATTTTGAACCATTTGATTTTAGCAAAGATGATAGTATTATTATTATTATTATTATTATTATTATTATTATTATTATTATTATTATTATTATTATTATTATTATTATTATTATTATTATTATTATTATTATTATTATTATTATTATTATTATTATTATTATTATTATTATTATTATTATTATTATTATTATTATTATTATTATTATTAATATTATTATTATTATTATTATTATTATTATTATGATGATGATGATCATCATCATCATTATCATCATCATCATCATCTTTCAAAAGGACTTTATTGAATATAACAAGAAAAGGTTACATTTATAACTATTTTACCACATGCAGATGAATTGAAGTTAGTATAAATAAGTAGTAAATTGTAATTGGGGGGGGGCAACAAAGACAAAGGATATGCATGTGGTTTACAAATTTGAGTTTACATTTTTTTTTTTAAATATACACATCCAATTAGTTTTGTGCAATGGTAAGGCTCTTAGTTCTGTTTTTCATTAGTCTTTTTTTCCATCTATAGACCAGGTGGCTGTGTACATCTTTTGGGATAGAATTTTTTCTTCCCTTAAGCGGAGCTGTTCCAATTTGTTCCAGAATGTGTTTTGGTGTCTTCTTGGATTATTGTTGTACATGAAGGAGCATCTTGTGCACCATAGTGTAAATAATATAAAAAGTACTTGTTCGAATATGTGGGTAGCTATCCTTAACAAATGATTGTAAAAGTGTTTGAATATCATAATTTCTTTGTTTGTACAATGATGGGATGGATGAATGAATATTATCAAATCCAGGGCAAGTAAAAAGAAAAAGTGTAATGTTGGCAGTGCTTCAAGATTTAATTTGAGTAGAAAATCATAATATTTGGGTTCTAATGACCAGAATTTAAATTTTTGGGTTAGTTGTCTATTGTTAATGTTTAAAATTGGTCTTTTATCATTTAGGGGAGAGCAAATTATCTGGTATACATCCCAATATTTAAATTTATCTTGAGGTGGTGAATAATTAATGTTTGGAATGTTAAAAATTAGTGTAAGCAAGGTTTTCCAATATCCACTGGCTGGTGGTGGTTTTTCTGTTGGGGTAATCTTGAAGAACACTTCATGTATGGAAATACATAAGCACATACAGAAATAAGATTTAATGTCTTTTGAATGTTAAAAATATGTATTGAATGTAGTCCTAAACCATTTTGTATTAGAGGAGCTTGAATACATTTTAGTGAAACTGAAACAATCTTTTTTTTCCACAGCAACTTTCTACATAATGAGTTTATTTTATTAGTAAAAGATTTAGTGTATAGTATTATTGGAGAATAGTATGTGATTCGAGTCATAATTAATAGATTAAATAGGGATAATTTTGAATACAACGAAAGGTAAGCTTTTGAAAGTGAATCAATTGTGTTTTCTATTTTAGTTTTAATTTTGTCTTGTATTTGTCAACACAATTCTAGGTTGCTCAAATAGAAGGGGAATACCACAAAACAGTTGGGTTTTCCTTTAAAATGTTGTGTGTGAAATTGTCCTGTATATATTGACCATGCAAAAGATTTATTTATGTTAAACTCCAGCTTGTATTTGTTAGTGTATGAATGAAGAATTTTCAATAGAGTAGGAATCTGTTTTTTAGAAGTTAAAAAAATTGAGACATCATCCATGTAGGCAATACAAGAGATGTTTGCTTTCAGACCAGATATGTATATGCCTGATAATTATTTTTCTATCATATTCAGTAAGGGATTGATATAGAAAGTAAAAAAAGAGCACTTAGTGGTGAACCTTGTGGAATTGAACAGTAAGATACAAAAAAGAGGGAATTCTTACCATTAAGTATAATATGTATTTGTCTACTTAATAGAAGATTGGTGATTAAATATATTAAGGATATTGGTATTGTTGTGTCTGCTAATGCTTCAACAAGGAGTTCAATTGGAATCATATCAAATGCAGAATTTATATCCAGTTGGATTACGACTGGACTATATTTTTTTATTATTTCTGACAGAATCAATAACTGTTTTGAATAGAAAGGCTGCTTGCATTGTAGATGAACCTTTCTTAGCAAACTGCATTTTAGATAATGTAGGTATAATATAGGGTTCTATTTTGTCTTTAATGATTGACTCCAGCAGTTTTATATCCAGAGGGCTCATTGATATGGGCCTTAGATTGTTTAGTGTGGTTATTTTTTCAAGTGTTTTGATAAATGGTGCTAGTAAAATAGGGTGTAATCCATTTATATGATGGACCTCTTTTGTTAGAAAGTTTGCTATATTACATAGATACTGTGCAGTAAATTTTTCTAAATGCTTGAATACAAACAAGGCATACCATGCATTCCTGGATGACTGGAGTTTGGTGTTGATGCTAATTTTTGAATAAAGTTTTTGGGAATAAATACTGTATCTTCTTCTGGCTCACTGAAAAAAAATGGTGCAGGATTGAATTTTTTTTCTCTTGAAGTTTGGATTTGAAATGTGTATAGAGAGGTTGCAACATGTTGTAAACATAAATTTTATCTTCTTGTATTTTAATTGCTGTTGGTATGCGAATTGATGGCTTTTGTCCCAGTGCCAAGTGAATATAGTATCTGGACCATGTGTGTGTCTGTGTCAAAAAGACTTTTCTTTTTTTAATTACCAGGTATTCTCTAAGTTCTTCAGAGACTGAGTGATAAAGTTTCCTCAGGGCAATCACATTTGAACAGCCTTGTTTATTTGTAGTACTGTTTGTGATTTTTTTGTGTGTTTTATCTACAAGAGCTAGAAGCCTTGAGGGGGCTGGGGTAGCCTTTGTTATGACATCAATTGTATATGAAATAATGTTAACAAAGGCAATCCATGTTTGCACTGGATCCATTTCAATGTCTTGAAGATTGAAGAGATATATATATATTTCTGGGAATAAATATTCTGGGGTTCGACATGGAAGGAGCACTCTAATTGTGTTTCCAATAGATGTTATTGATCTGTGTATAAAATCATTCTTTAGTGAAACAATAATTGCAGAATGATCTGATAATGATGAGTTTTTTATTGTTAGGCTGATCATGTGATGTAACACTGGTGAATAGAAGACCAGGTCAATTAATGATGAAAACCTGCCATTATTAAATGTTACTGAATTCTGTGGGAGATAGCCTTCCCAACTCATGAGTGGTATGGCTAGTAAGTGCAACCATTTTGTGATAAACCCATTGTAAGACATGTTGAAATCACCAAGTAAAATTATTGAATGTGATGAGGATGCTATTTTGGAATTTATAATTTGAATGACTTTATTAATTGCTGTATGATTTGGAGGTAAATAGAAAAATGCTACATTCAATGTAACGATTTTATCATATAAGGTTATAATTAATATGTGTGCATCTATATATATTATTTTGAATGAGAAGGGGCAGGTTTTCCTTACTACTACTCCTGTTCCTGCTGAGGGTGAGAATGATGCTTGGGAGAATGCTGAGTATCCTTGATTATTAGGAAAGTTAGATGGATTAACCTGAGATTTATTATAAATTTTTGCTTCAAGTAGCCCTAGCAAATGAGGCTGTATAATTTCAAGCCATTTTACTAATTGATAGTTTTTTTCCAGTGAGTTTAATCTAAGGATGTTTAATGACACTATTTTTATTTTCATTATAGTTTCACTCAATAAAAACAGAACACACCTGTTGCAGTAGATAGATTGTAATTTTATATAGTTTAAATAACTTGCAGAAATTATGACCAATAATTTTTATGTCTGGATGTTCTACTTACTCCCTCCTGTGACAATTTTTGCACATTTGCTTTTTTATTGGTGCTAAGATCTTCATCTGAAGCATATTCAAATTCGGTATCCATTGAACTCATATTTGCTTTTATTTTTTTTATGATCTAATGTCTGGGGCATATCATCTTCACTGAGATTAATAGGCACAGCTGCATTTTTCTGCTTCATTTGCTTCATGGTCTGCCTGTTTTTTGGTTGGCAGTGCCATTTATTTTCGGGTCTGTAGGTGGCAGGCAAGGCACTAGATAGTCTATAATATCTTGCGAAGTTATGTTAAGGGGTGTTTTGGATTGTTTGTGATTTTGGCAATCACTTTTTAATATTTCTTATTGAGATGGGCTATTTTCTTGTAACACTGATTTATCCTCATCATTCAGTGATTGATTTTCAGGTAAAATTGATTCACTTTCATCATTTACTGATTGCTCTCTTGTGATGTTTAGACCATCTGTTACATCATCATTAATTGAATTATTTTGATAGCATATTGTAGTTGATTCACTTGTCAGCTGAAAAGTGAATTCTGTGCTATTTACTGGCACATTTCCACATTAATGACTTGAGGTTGCTCTCATATCACAATGTTTACATTTAAGTTTTGGGTTATAATATGCCCTCATTGTTTGCAGTGAAAACACTGCAGTTTAAGTCCATGAATTATTAAGAGAAGCTTCACTTTGTGGTCGGTTATAAGAGTGGAAATATCGTTTGGATTTATGTTTTGATTTAATTTAACTTTAAAATGATAACTGCTGCCATAGATCAGTATCGGAGTTCCTTTTTAATGTATAGGTTGAAAGGCAATAACAGCTCCAAATGGTTGCATTAATTTATTGAAGTCATTTATTGTACAGTTAAAATACATATTTTTGATAGTGCCGGTAATAAAGTTTTCTCTATATTGGTGAACTTTTACTAATGCATATTTCACTAACATTTTTTGTTTTATCAAATTTGTTTTTTTGTTCTTCACTATATAATTCTATAGCAAGATAGTGAGGATTTGGATGATCTGCAATGCACAATATAGAATCCCATAAATTATTTGTGCTTAATTCTTCATATAGCAAATCCTTAGGAAATCTATACAGCGAACAGTTTATACCTGTAATTGCAAGGATAACAGATCGGTCAGTAAAGAAAGATTTAAATAACATAAATAAATCATGTGAGATGGTCATATTAAAGGGTTCAGAAATTTTTATTAGACTTTCATTAGTCCAGATCTTTTCTTCTATTGTGTTAACTTGTAATGGATCAGATTCTGAAATCATATCCAGTTTCATTAGATCATTCATTGTTGATCGATGAAATCTTGAGACTGGAGTTTGATTTTTTTCCACATTCTGAAGAAAATCTTCTTTTTTAGTGGATACTTTGATTGCATCAGCGTAAGTTAATACTTTCAGCATTTCAAAGAGATCGCCATATTGGTGAAAAAAAAGATAACTGCTTGCACACAAATTCCTTGTAGGAGGAGTTATTTTAAGTTTAAAAAACTATATATACTAAATATTGGGTTGCTTAGAGTCAATGTGGTTTATTTTAAATAAAAGAATTTTAAGTTTTATTATTACTAAAAATATATTATGTATCCTACCGATATCTACGATCACCAAACCAGTTGGTGCATGTGCACTTTTTGTTGTTGTTATTATTATTATTATTATTATTATTATTATTATTATTATTATTATTATTATCATTATTATTATGATGATGATGATGATGATGATGATGATGATGATGATGATGATGATGTTTCAAAGCAAAACTTTATTGAATCTAAAAAGTTACAGAATCACATCTAGTACTATATTGATTTGTTACAAATGCAAAACAAAGTTCAACAACTTTCAGTATAGAAGTCTTTATCATTTCTGCATACTTTCTTTCTTGTTTTTAAATTTGGTCCTCTATTTAGTTCAGTTTATGCTTGCATCTCTTTGAAGTTGGAAAAAATGCTGATGTTGAAAATGTCATCATCTATCATATTGGACTTTATATTTTATAGACTGGATCTTTGTTTCAAGTGTGACCATGTGGCTGCAAACACATCTGGTTGAGCTAGGATGCTGTCTCTTTTTCTGAACAGTTCTAGTTTTATTGAATATGTTGCTGGGTGGCATTGAGGGTTATTAGCAAGTGCAAAAGTGCATCTGATACACCAGTAGGCATAAAGGCTATATGTTGCTGCATGAATAGCAGGGATGTTGCCTTTTTAAAATTTATTTATTATTTCATCAATTGAAATGATAGCCTTTCTGTATGTGGTAAACATTGTGTTGTGTGACGTATTGTTTCTAGGGCACTGCAGGAATGAAGAAAATGATCTCGTGTCTCTTCTTCTCTATGACATAGCCCACACATGGGGTCTATATTTGTATAGAATCTATGAAATCTAAGGAAATGTGTTGTGGGTAGAGCATTAAGATTAAGCTTAAGTAAAAAATCAAATAATTTTGGTTCTAATGACCATTTTCTGAATTGTTGCAGTAGTTGCCTGTTGTCTATCCCAAGAACTGATGGATGTAGATTAGGTGTCTGGTTTGGGTATAGTATATTATAAATGTCCCAGTATGTATACTTGTTGTCATTATTGAGTGATATTTTGTTGTATATTGGCTTGAGTTCTTCAATCAGTGTGGATAGATATCCATATGAAGGGGGTGGTCTGTCTGTGGGTATTATACTGATTACACACTCCAGGTCTGGAAATCTTTTTATGGTTGCTGTTATTAGATTTACTGATTTCTGTGTGTAAAAAACATTGATTGTATGGAGTCCAAGTCCATTGCTATGTGGTGGTCTGCTCAGATTTTTTAAAAAGATTGCCACTGTCTTTCTCTTCCATATTAGTTTGTTACAGATTGATGAGATTTTAGATATGAATGTTTTTGCAAATTTGATTATAGGTGTGTAGTAGGTAATTTTTGTAATTATAAGTTGATTAAATAGTGCTACCTTTGCATATATTGACAGGTATGACTTTTCAAGTGAGGTTGTGATTTTTTCAGCATCTTTTTAAAATTTATTTTGAAATTTTTTGCCTCATTCCATTGGTTCCAAGGAAGAATGGGAAACCAAGAAAAGCAGATGGTTTACCATTAAACATCTTTATACAGTGCTTGCCAGTGTATATTGACCAGGCAGCAGTCTTATTTGTGTTAATTTTTAAATTAAAATTTGAGGTATAATTCTTGATTATCTCTTGTAATATGGGGAGGTTCTTTTTAGAGGGAAGGAAAACGGTTACATCATCCATATAGGCTATGCATGATATATTTAAAGCAGTGTTTGGGATTTGAATGCCTTTTATTTTTTTCTGTATCTCTATTAATAGAGGATTTATATATATTGTAAAGAGCAAGGCACTGAGGGGGGATCCTTGTGGGATGGATTGACTTGGTCTGAAGGCTGGTGAATTTTTCCCATTCAATGTGATGTGAATTTCATGGCTGAGTAGCAGATTGGCTATTATATATAGTAGGGATGGAGGTATTGTTGTTTTTTTCAGCACATCTAATAATTTGGCTATAGGCACTGAGTCAAATGCTGCCTCAATGTCTAGTTGAACTATAATTGGTGCATATTTCTTTTTTTTTTACTACTTCGATTATTGTTTTGTACATTAAGGCACCCTGGCCAATGGATGATCCTTTTTTGGCATATTGTGCTGATGATAACACAGGGAGTATGTGTTGTTCTATTTTCTCCTTTATTACTCTTTCAATAATTTTTATTTCTAAAGGTCCCATTGAAATTGGTCATAGATTAGATAAAGATGATATTGCTGTTGGTTTTTTGTTAAATGGAACCATTGCAATTGGGTATAGACTTTGTATGTTGTAAATTTTTTGGGATATGTAATTGGCTAGATCGCACAGGTATTTGGCTGTGAAGTGACTAAGATGTTTGAACACAAATTTTGGAAATTCCTTGTGGTCCTGGGTGACATGTGTTTGTTATTGTTGCAAGTTGAAATACAATGTCAGTTGTTTTTATTGGTGTGTCTGTTTCAGGGTCTCCAAATATGTCTTCATTTGGTATGTACACTCTTTGTTTTTGCAGTTTTTTTTAAAGTGTTGATATATTGGGTTTATCATGTTATGTCCAGCTGTTATAGAGCCATCTATTTCAAGTGCCATAGGCACTCTGACTGTGGATGGGTATCCCAGTGCCCACCATATGTATGCTCTGGTCCAAGTGTGTTGTTGTGTAAGGTATATTTTTTTCTTTTTTATTGCTACATATTGCTTTAGTGTGTTGCATGTATTGTTGTACATTTCTGTAAGTTTTTTAATTTGTGTTTTATTATCTGTAGTTGGTCTGGAAATGGTTATTCTTTTATGTAGTTCATCTGCCAAAGCTAATAATCTGGTGGGGGGTGTTGAATTGCAAGTAATATGATTGATGTTGAAAGAAAGTATATTGGTGAATGCTATATACTTTTGTACTGGATCGAGTGACATGTTTTGAAGTTTTTGGAGCATTATATATGTTTCTGAATATAGGAATTCAGTTGTTTGTGCTGGAAGAAGTATTCACATAGTCTTTTGAAGGGCTATTGTTGTATTCTGTATTTTTGTTAGGTCGAGGGTGATGAATTGGGCAGCATAATCTGAGATTATAGATGGACAGAGTTCAAGATTAAAATAATGATGTAACATTGGTGAGTAGAAACACAAATCAATAAGTGACTTATATCTATTGTTATTAAAAGATATTGAGTTTGATGGGAGAAAACCTTCAGCACTCATAAGTGGGATTGTTATTTGATGGATCCATTTGGTGACAAAAGTTTGGTAGGTCATGTTGAAATTTCCCAGGAGTATTATGGGATTTGGTGTTGCTGTACGCATTGAATTTATTGTTGCTATTATTCTGGAGATGATGACAGGGCCTGGTGGTATATAGACAAATACTAGGTTAAGTGTGATATTTTTATGATGGTGTGTTATTATAAGATTAGAGTCAATATATATAATTTTAAAAGAATCAAAAGGGCAGTTGTGGGATATAATTATACCTGTGCCACCTGATGGTGATGATGAATGCCTTGAGCAGGCACAAAACCCTTGGCTGACTAAATATTTTGAAGGATCAATTTGAGAGCCACTGTATATTTTTGTTTCCAATAGCTCCAGTATGTGTGGTTGCATTGTATGTAACCATTTTTTGAGTTGAAAAAGTTTTTTGTTGGCATTTAAGCCTCTAATGTTTAGAGATCCAATTTTTATCTTCATGTTACAGGATAATTTTTTAACAGGGTGTTGATTTTTATTGATTTTTTAATTCTAAATTTTTGTTTATATTGCAGTAGATGGATGCTGATACATATTTAAGACTTGGTAGGGTTTATTATCAGTTTTTCTTTCATTTAATATTGGTTCAGATTCTATACAGGCAATTTGTGATGAAACTGAACAGTTGTCCTTTTGTTGTTGGCTTAAATCCATTTCTATTTCATCATTTTCTAAGTTGTATATGTCTGATGAGTTGTGCTTTTGGTCTGTTTTTTTTTGCCTTTTTGGATTCATGATTTTTAGGTGGTCTACCTGGCTTTCTTTTTCCCTCTGGTGTATTCTCTTGAATGGGTGGAAGGGGGGGTTCTATTGCATCCATTATGTTTGATGCAGTTTTGTTTATAATTGTGGTTTGTTTTATTATTGGTGTACTTATATTATCTTGATTTATATTTTCATTATATAGCTGTGTGTGTTTATTTTCTTTTTTGTTGATTTTTACTTGGTACACCTTTTGTTCTATTGAGTTGCTGATCCTGTGATGTAATTACTGCATTTTGGGTTGTGGTTTCTTGAGAGTTATTTTCATTTGAATCTTGGGTGTCTATGTTAGTTTTTGTGTTATTATTTTTTGGTTAGTCTTTGGGATTGGCAATTCTGCTCCATTATCATTTTTGTTTGTGGGTGTTTGAACCTCTTTTTTTCCGGTTTCTATTATTGGGTTGTCAATGGATGTAGTGTTATTAGAAAATTTTATTTTCATCATAAGTGGGTTGTTCTGGGGAGAGGATTTTGGTTTGTTCACAGTGATTGCCTTTTGTGTTATCGCACCGAGTTGTTAGGTGGCCTCCCTCCCCCCACCCAAAAAAGGCCTGTTGCTTCTTGATGTTAGGTGGCCTGTTGCTTCTTGATCTGTAATTTGTGTTGGGATCATGGCAGCATCTACGTTTTTATGAAGTTTTATTTTAAATTCAAAACGATTACTACATATCGGTATAGGGGTGTCTTTTAAATAAATTGGCTGTAGGGCAATTACTTTTCCAAACGGGTTTATTCATTTTTTGAAAACCTTGTAAGTTGTATTTAAGATAAGTATTTTTTAGCACTACAGTAATAATATTTTTCCGGTTTTCATCTCTAATTACGAGTGCGTAATTATTGAGTGCTAAAATAGTGGATTGAAAACTTTCTTTTTCTGCTGAGTATAAAAATCAATGGTTATATATCACTAATTTGGATGATCTACGATACAAGAGATTGTTTCCCATAGTGCATTTTGCATAATTGCTTCATATAATAAAGCTTTTGGGAAACTATATAATGAGCATTGATTATCTGTTACTGCAAGTACTAGCAATGTTGGTGAAAAATACCTGCAAAAAGTTTCAAACAACATACGACGCACCATATCATTGAAACGGTCCATCACATTTTCAAGTGTTTCTTTTGTCCAGATTGCGGCTGGGGGTTGACGTTCCTCTTGAGTATGTAGCTCTAGATTTTTTATATCATTTGTATTTGTTCTTCGGAAATTATTATTATCATCATCATCATCGTCATAATCATCATCATTATTATTATCATCATCTTTCAAAGGACTTTATTCAATAACTTAAAAAAGGTTACACAATTTTTTTACACATTATTCTTGATTATTATACATAGAGTCAATTGTTTGTAAAACTGGCAGAGGTATAAAAGTTCATCTATGTGCAGTAAGTTGTTTAAACTCCTGATTAAAGTTCAAAAGTTCACTATTTATATAATGTTTTTTCAATGGTGGCAAGTTGTAACTTTTTATTTAACATTTCTAAATCTTTTGTGATTCTTTCCATTTTTTATAAGTTTGAATGTAACTGCAATAGAGACCAGGTGTCAATAAATGTTGTGTGATTTGTAATTCTTTTATCTCTTTCATGTATACTATCCAGTTTATTTTTGAATGTGTTCGGGTGCCTTCTTGGATTATTATTCTACATGAATTTACACCTTGTACACCATAAAGCATAGAGAATGAATACACTGATTCTTATTTCAGCAAAAACTCCATTTTTGAATGAGGCAAATAAGCATTCCATATTTATTCTTTTATTTTTGAATAGTGTATTTATTATTGAATGGATGCTATTTAGTTTTAGTCATAAGAAAAAAATATGATCCTGTGTTTCTGAGTCTCTGTAGCAGAGGTTACATAAATTGTCTTTCTTTTGACAGTTCCTTCTATATTTAAAAAAATGCTGTGTGGGTAGTGAGTCAAGGTTAATTTTAAGAAGAAAATCAAAATATTTTGGTTCAAGTGACAAGAATTTAAATTTATGGCATAGTTGTCTATTGGTGATATTAAATACAGTTTTTTCATCAATTTATGACGGGTGTAAAAGCAAATGTATTTCCCAGTACTCAAATTTATTTTGAGGTGAATTGAAATTCAAGTTTTTTATAGATAGTAATGGTGCAAGTAGTGTCTTCGGGTATCCTTATAAAGAAGGTGGTTTATCTGTGGGGGTGATTTTACAGGTTGTTTGTAGATATGGGAATTTTTGTGCTCATGCAGAGATTATGTTTAGCATTTTTTGGATTCTGAAGGTGTAAATTGAATGAAGTCCCAGACCATTTTGTGAGAGTGAATTTCTTAGCTGTTTTACTGATATTGAGATAACTTTTTTTCCCCACAAGAGTTTTCTACAAAGTGAGTCTATTTTATTTGTGAATGCTTTAGTATAAAGTATTGTTGGAGTGTAATAAGTGATTTTTGTCATGATTAACATATTAAAAAGTGCTATCTTTGTGTTCAGTGAAAGGTAGCCTTTTGTTAGTGAATTGATTATAATTTCTACTTTATTTGCAAGATTTCTTTGTATAAGTAGTCTCATTGATGAATGATGCAGATAGAAATGGAAACCAAGAAATGGGTTAGGTTTACCTTTAAAATGTTTTGTTATACTGCTGCCAGTGAAAATTTGCCAGGCATTACATTTCTCCATGTTAAATGTTAATTTATATTCATTTGTATAATTGGAAAGTATCTTTAGAAGTTTGGGAATGTGTTTTTGAGATGTCAAAAAAATTGCAAGATCATCCATGTAAGCTATACATGAGATGTTAGTATTTAAGCAGGGTACATAAATTCCAGGTAATTTATTTTCTATAATTTTAATTATGGGATTTATGTAGGCAGTAAATAACAAGGAACTAAGAGGGGGTCCTTGTGGGATGGATTGATGAGGTACTATTGGGGGTGAAGTTTTTCCATTTAGAGTATTGTATATTTCATAGTTTATTAATAGGTTAGCAAGTAGATTTAGGTAGGCTTTTGGTACTGTGTATTGTTCTAGAGTTTTCAGTAGTGTATTTACTGGTATCATGTCAAACACTGCTTCTATGTCTAGTTGAACAACTATAGGACTGTATATTTTGTTGTTTCTTATTGTTTCTATAGTTGATTTGAATAGAAAATCTGCCTGTCCAATTGAAGATTCCTTTTTAGCAAATTGCATTTTTAATAGTTTCGTTATAATATATGGCTCTATTTTGTCTTTAATTACTGATTCTATAATATTTATTCCAAGGGAGGACATTGAAATTGGATGTAAGTTTGTTATTGATGAAACCATTTCTTTTTTATAAATGGTACAAGTGATATTTGATAAAGACCTGGTATTTTATATATGTCTTTAGTTAAAAAATTCGTAAGGTTAGACATATACTGAGCTGTAATTTTATTAAGATGAGAATATACAAGATTGGAAATCCTGTCTATTCCAGAATGACATGAATCTGGCATTGACTCTATTTTTTGTACAAAATCATTAGAAGCAAATTGAATTTTTTTTTCTGGTCTGCTGTATAAAAATTGTGATGGATCTAAGGGAGGATTTTTTTGAAAGTTATCTTTAAAAAATGAAAATAATTGCTACAACATGAAATCTCCACAAACAGTATGCGATTGTATTTTTATGGCTGATGTTACACGAACTGGAGATGGGTGACCTAATGCCCACCTGATGTAATTTCTGGTTAAGATGTGAGGCTTGTTTAAGTATACTTTTCTTTTTTGTGTGGCAATATATTCTTTAAGCTGTTCTGAAATTGATTGATATGTTTTTTTTAATGCTACTAATCTGGGACGATCATAGTTAGATTGTGATGTTGTAATAATTTTTTTATAAGTGTCATCCATAAGGTTTAAATGTTTAGTTGGGGATGGTGTGGTCCTGGTAAGATGGTTAATATTAAATGATAATATATTGACAAATGCATGCCATGCTTGGACTGGGTCCACTTGTATACTTTTTATCTTATGCAAATAGATATATATTTCTGAGAAAAGCAGTTCTGGAGTTCATGATGGAAGAAGAACTCTGATGGTTCTTCCAGTAATTATTGTTGGCTTGATATTGAAATTAAGTTCCAGAGATACTATGACTGTGACATGATCAGATAGAGGGGAGTTCTTTAGAAAAATGTTCATCATGTTATGTAATGAAAGAGAATAGAAGACTGGATCAATCAATAATAAAAATCTTCCATTATTAAATGATACAGCTCTCTCTGGCAGAAATCCTCTCCCACTCATCATGGGAAATGACAGATGATGAAGCCATTTATTGGTAAACTTTCTGTAAGACATGTTAAAGTCCCCTATAAGTAATACTGGATGTGCTGTGTTCACAAATTTGGAGTTCAGAATTAGGATTAATCTATTTATAATGATGGGGCCTGGAGGGATATATACAATTGCAATGTTTAGTGTTATAGCTTTGTGGTGAAAAGTGATAATTAGTATGTGCGCATCAATATATAATATTTTAAAAGAGTTGAATAGGCAGTTTTTATCGATGATGATTCCTGTTTCTGCTGATGGTGTGTCAGATGTATTTCAAAAAGCTATAAACCCTTTGCTGTTTAGTTTGATTGATGGATTAATTTGGGATCCACTGTAAATTTTTGTTTCTATAACACCAAGTATGTGTGGTTTAACAAAGTCATACCATTTAGTAAGAAGATCATTTTTTTCAAGAGAGTTTAATCATCTGACATTAAAAACTCCTATATTAAGTTTCATTTAGTGTGTGTTTATTCTATATATTAAACAAGTCTATATCAGATCTTAATTGTATATAAAAAAATATCAACAATAAATGCGAGCAAAAATTCATATTGACAAATTAAAAAAGACAATTTTACTATATATGATTGTGTACTTGATTTTTAATTCTATCACCTGGTCTCATTAGCTTTATTGCTATTGCTTTTTGTATATAGTGTTATCAATATTGGTATAATTATCACTTACCTCTTCCATAGGACTATCTTCTTCTGTTGATAATGTTACGTTATCAGAATTTTTTTGATATCGAGAGGTTTTAGCTTTTGTTAGTTTCAGATGCTGCAGGAGGCATTTCACCGTCGCTACTTTCATATTCCAAAATCTTTACTTTTTTTAATTTTTTTTTGGAGGGCGTCCTGGTTTTCTTCTTGATTGAGGAGTAGCAGGTACTACCTCAGCTGGATAGATAGCAAGAGTCTCCATTGTGGCCAGAGATGTTTTGTTAAGGGGGGATGGGTTTATAATATCAACCACATGACTTATTATATCATTTTCAAGCTCAATTTATTGTGGAGTTATTTTTCCACTATCGCTAATACTATTTTTTTTATTCTCTTCTGATATATGCTTCGGAACAAGAAATTCTTCAGCTATCAATTCGACTTATTGACAAGAGTTATTTTCTTTTGGACAATGGTGAGTGGGGGATACTCTCATATTGCATTTAATGCAGTATAACTTAGGGCAGTTGCTGATTAAGTGACCACGTTTTCTACAATGAAAGGCTTGAGTCCATTTATAATTAAAAATAATGTTGCGTCTTGGTCTGTTATTTGCGTAGGGATATTTTCAGGAATTAATATTTTCTTGCAATTTCACTCTATATGTGGGCTGAAAATTTATCACTTCGCCAAATGGGTTCATTAGTGTAACGAAATCTGCATTGGAATAACCAAGGTATGCATTTTTTAAGAGACCTGTAATATGATTTTCTCAAATCGGATTAACTATGATTAAGGCGTATTGACCCAAGGTTTTAACTTCTTTTTTGAAATTTTCTTTATTTTTCTCATTATTGAATTCAATTGCTATATAGCGTGGATTTGGATGGTCTCCAATGCGTACATCGAATTCTATTGATTTTTTTTATATGCCTTCAAATAATAGATCTTTAGGGAATCTGGGGAATGAATAATTATTATCTGTTATTGCTATTACAATTGAACGGTCCATAAAAAAACGTTTGAATGAATTAAAAAGAAAACTTCTGTATTTTTTTTTCAGGCTGTCAGTGGTCCAAGCTTCTTGTGTCTTGATAGTATCAGTATCCATTGTTTTAGGTGAAAAATCTAATTTCAAAATATCTTCAATGGTTGATCGATGAAATCTGGGTGTTTGTGCACTCTCATTCTGCTAACCGTCGGCGATTCATTTTTTTTTTTCACTTCTACAGAAGAAGATTGCTTTGCTACTTGAGCATAGGAATTTTTGACAGTGTCTGTATTGATAGACATCTTGGCTGGATGCTGACTTTCAGTGTCCATTTTAAATATAATCTGATGGGATTATTATATTTTTTTGCGGTTCAGATGACTGAAGTTCTTTCTATAATTAATGGCAAAATTTTTTTTTACCTATTTTGAATTATAGATTGTAAGTAATCCACTGTTTTTTTAGCACAATGTGAATGAATTTGTAACTCCAAGCGCCCTCTCTATTATTATTATTATTATTATTATTATTATTATTATTATTATTATTATTATTATTATTATTATGGAAGAGATGATGAGAGACGATGAGAGTTTCAAAGCAAAACTTTATTGAGTCTAAAAGTTACAGAGTCACTTCTAGTAATATATTGATGTGAATGAATTTGTAACTCCAAGCGCCCTCTCTTCTATTATTATTATTATTATTATTATTATTATTATTATTATTATTATTATTATTATTATTATTATTATTATTATTATTATTATTATTATTATTATTATTATTATTATTATTATTATTATTATTATTAATATTATTATTATTATTATTATTATTATTATTATTATTATTATTATTATTATTATTATGATGATGATGATGATGATGATGATGATGATGATGATGATGATGATGATGATGATGAAGTTTCAAAGCAAAACTTTATTGAGTCTAAAAAGTTACAGAGTCACTTCTAGTAATATATTGATTTGTTACAAATGCAAAACAAAATTACAACTTTCAGTATATAAGTCTTTATCATTTCTGGATACATTTTTGCTTGTTTTTAAATTTGGTCTTCTATTTAGTTCAGTTTATGCTTGCATCTTGTTGAAGTTGGAAAAAATGCTGATGTTGAAAATGTCATCATCTATCATATTGGAGTTATATTTCATAGACTGGATTTTTGTTTCAAGTGTGACCATGTGGCTGCAAACACATCTGGTTGAGCTAGAATGCTGTCTCTTTTTATGAACAATTCTAGTTTATTGAATATGTTGCTGGGTGGTGTCAAGGGTTATTAGCAAGTGCAAAAGTGCATTTGGTACACCAGTAGGCATAAAGGCTGTAAGTTGCTGCACAAATAGCAGGGATGTTGCCTTTTTTAAATGTATTTATTATTTCCATCGATTGAAATGATAGCCTTTCTGTATGTGGTAAACATTGTGTGACATATTGTTTCTAGTGCAGTGCGGGAATGGAGAAAATTATCTTGTGTCTCTTCTTTTCTATGATGAAGCCCACACATGGGGTCTATATTTGTATAGAATCTACAAAATCTAAGCAAATGTGTTGTGGGTAGAGCATTAAGATTAAGCTTAAGTAGAAAATCAAATAATTTTGGTTCTAGTGTCCACTTTCTGAATTGTTGCAGTAGTTGCCTGTTGTCTATACCAAGAACTGATGGCTGTAGATTAGGTGTCTGGTTTGGGTATAGTATATTATAAGTGTCCCAGTATGTATACTTGTTGTCATTATTGAGTGATATTTTGTTGTATATTGGCTTGAGTTCTTCAATCAGTGTAATAATAATAATAATAATAATAATAATAATAATAATAATAATAATAATAATAATAATAATAATAATAATAATAATAATAATAATAATAATAATAATAATAATAATAATAATAATAATATTATTAATATTATTATTATTATTATTATTATTATTATTATTATTATTATTATTATGTTTCAATAATATAAATTTATTGTCAACAAATATTACATGATATTTACATACTTATGCCTTAGCTACAATGACATGATAATTTTTACACATTTGGTTTGATTGAGATTTTTATTGCTAATTACAAAGGGATGGATGTGTTGAATAGGGGTCTATGTCACTTAACCTATTCAATTACAAAACTTTAGAAACCCTGGATTTCCATAGTAGATTTTTTAACATTATATTTTTGTTATTGATATCATTGTTTAAATTTACTATTAATTTCTGATGTTATTGTCAGTTAATGTCTCTCCATCCATTTTTTCATTAATATTCTGTTATTGTCTTTGTTTATTGGTTAAAAGTTTTATTTACTTGTTCAACTGTGTGAGAATCCATACTTTATATTGTCCTTTTAGTTTCTTGTTCATTGCTGGTTTTGTTTCAATGGGCTGGGCTTATATAATGACTAGTTTTGCATACTCTTATAAATTATCTTGTAATTTGAATAGTGATGAAGTGTATGCATAGATATCTTGATGTGCAATTGCCAGATGCTATCTGGTATTATTTCCCAGGCTGAATATATATTGTGTGCACCAAAATTCATAGAGTCCAAAGATTGCTGTTTGTGCTGTAGGTGTTATCTACTTATGTGTAAAATCTGTCAGCTGTTGTATAGTTTGTCTTGTTCAATATTGATTAAGCATATTGTTTCATGTTATATTTAGTGCTGTATAATTGTAAAACACATGTTGTTGTGTTTCTTCAGCAGCATGGCATAGGTTGCACAATGGATCTATTTATTGATCTATAAAAATGACCATATCATAAGAAATAGGAAGATTTAGCTTAAACAAAAAAATCAAGAGCTTTGGTTCCATTGACCATTTTCTGAAGTTTTTAAGGTGTTTCTTGTTATTTACTCCCAGCATTGGGCTAAAGATGTGGTTGTTTGGGGCTGAGTTGATCAACTCATATATCAGCCAGTATGTGTATTTGCTATCAAATGTGAGAGTTGTAGTTCTGACATTGATTTGTGCTGAGTGTTCTAAAGATACTAGATATCCATATGTGAGGAGTGAACAATCTGTAGGGATTATGTTGATGAGACTTTGTAGCTGCTGAAACAATGCAGTGATTTTTGCCAGTAATTGTATTGTTTTTGTGTGTGGAACACATGGGTTGTGTGTAGCCCCAGACCATTAGTTTTCATACCCCATAGTAGTTTGCTACAGAGAGATAATATGGCTGCTGTAAAGTTTTTTGTAAAGTTGATAATAGAAAAATAATATGCAATCCTTGTTGTTATGAGTATGTTAAATAAGTGCACTTTTGAATATAGAGATAAGTATGCATTTTATAAAGATGTGACTATGTTTGTTGCTTTATGTTTGAGCTTATTTTGAAGTGTTTGTTTAATTTCATGTTCTCCAGGTAAAATGTGAATCAAAGAAATTGAGTAGGTTTTCCATAATATAGTTGTGAGTAGGGTTTGTTAGTATACATGAACCATGCTGTTGTGTTGCTTAGGTTGAGTTGTAATTTGTGTGTGTTTGTGTAATTTTGTAGTATTCTTTCTAATACTGGGATTTCTTTACACAATGTTAGAATCACTGTCATGTCATCCATGTATGCAGTACATGTAATACATTGGGCAGTTCTTGGTATTAATATACCTGGTAATTCATTTTCAATCTGTTTTAAGAATGGGTTTATATATAGAATAAATAACAGTCCACTGAGTGGGGGTCATTGTGAAACTGATTGTGTTGGAGTAAACACTGTTGTGTTTCTGCTGCTAAGTGTGAAGTGTATCTCTCAGTTGAGTAAGAGATTTGTGATGATGTATAATAGGGTGTATAGAATTGCTTTATTTTTAAGCATGTTCATTAACATTTCTGCCAGTGTCTCTGATTATAATCAAATCAGTTATAAAAATGGTAATTTTTACATTATCATAGTGAATTTACACTCAATTTAAAGCTTAAAACATACAGTAAGATGCTGCCCTTTCTAAAATTATTTTGCAAGTAAAAAAACAATAATATTTAAATTTTAAATTATAACAATGGAAGGTGAACTTTCCAAGGCATTTATTGGTTGTTTCTCATTTTGAACAAAAGGGAGTGATTATCATCAAATTTAACAGCTTCAAGTTCTTTGTTTTGATTTTCAAAATGAAAATGAATGTTTCAGAGTATTTTTAAAATACATTTTTACATATCATAAATTATTTTGATAAAATATGCTGAAAATATAATTATTTTAGAATAATAGTTAAGATTTTAGTAAAAATTCTTTACTTTTACATGAATGAAAATTGAGTAAAAAATCAATGACTTTTAGTAACATTTTCTTATAGCTTAGTTAACATTCATTTTATATTTTCTGCTACAGATTATTTTTATAATTATAAATAGAAATGTATTTTTGAAAATCTTTCATTCACTTTAATAATCTGACAAACTATTAGTTTGCTTTTTAGAATGTAAACTAAAATGAATATAATATTAAAAGACAAATACATATTTACTGCTGATTTTGTAATTGACCAACCAAAAGTTTAGAGCTTTAACTTATTCATCCAACTGGAATTTTTAACAGTGGAAAGTTTAAGACATCTATTGCAAGTTTCAAATGCTGCCTGTATATCCAGTTAAATTTCAATTGGGACAGAGTTTTTCTCTTGCTGCACTGCATTTTGTATTATTTTAAACACAAGTGCAGCCTGGTGGAGGATCCCTTCTTTACATACTGCATGTTTGATATCAGTGGCAGTATGTATGTTTCTATTTTGCCTTTAACTACTATTGGGACCTATGGAGATGGGTCAAAGGTTGTTGAGATTTGAAGTGGCTGTTGTTTTTTGTTAGATGGCACTATTGCTATTGGATGTAGTCCTCTAGCATTGTATATTTTTTGTGATAGAAAGTTAGCAATATTGCAAAGGTACTCTGTAGTAAATTGCCTCAAATGTAAAAAAAAATATTGGTTATGCCATTGGGTCCAGGGTTGCAACTGTTGGGAGTTTTTTAACCTTTTCAGCAAGTTGTTCAATCTGAAAGGTTATATCTGTTTCATGTATTCTAAACTCATCACTGGTTGGTGGGTATTATTTATATGTTTGGAGCTTTTGCTTGAAATGTTGTTATATGGTGTCCAGAATGTTATGTTATGGATAGATGTTGCCACATTTTATTTGTCATGGGTACTTTTTTGGTTGATGGATAGCCAAGTGCCCAGTGGATATATTGATGTGTCTGTGTTATTGGGTAAGACATATTTTTTGTGGTAAAGTATTCTTATAATTGTTTACATATATTGTAGTATAGCATTGTTAGTTTTTGTATGTATTAGTAGGGTTGTGCATCGGACTGAAAATGGTCATTATCTTGTGGAGATCATCTGCTAGTGCCATTAATTGGGAGGATTGTGGTGAGAATCTTGTCATGTGATGTATGTTGAATGATAGTATGTTGATAAGTTATTGGTATTTTTGAATTGGATCTTGTGCCATATCATTAATTTTATTTAGCATGATGTAAGTCTCTGAGAATATGAATTTAGTAATGATTGTTGGGAGTAGGAGTCTGATTGTTGTGCAACATGGTCTGAAAATGGGAATAGATTGAATTGCAAGTTGACTAAGTGATAAAGCATTGGTGTGTAGCAGCATAGATCCATAAGTGTGGATGCATTTGATTATAGAATGTCACTGAATTGGCAGCAACAAAGCCCTGAGTGCTTATGAATGGCAGCCTTAAATGATGTAACCATTTTGTATTGAATTTTTTCATAGCTCAAGATGCAATCACTCATTAATATTGTTGTTTTGTGGCTGGTTGTGAACTGAGAATTTATTATGAGAATTATATGTGCTATTATGCTGGGACCTGGGGGTACATACACAAAAAATAATGTTGATTGTGGTAATTTGATGCTGGAATGTAGCGATTAGGAAATATGAGTCAATGTAAATAATTTTGAAGGTTGAAAAATTGCAGTTTGAGGCTATAAATATGCTTGTGCCTGCTGAAGGTGATGATGTATTCTGGGAGTATGTGGAAAAATCTGGGTTGTCTAGTTATGTTGCTGGATTAATTTGTGATCCATTATAGATCTTTGTTTCTAGGAGTCCTAGTATTTGTGGTTGTATAATGTGAATCCATTTGTTGAGCTGGAATATTTTTTCTATTGAATTCATGCCTCTTACATACAATGCTGCTATTTTAATTTGTATTAGCTGTATAATTGGGATTGGTTTGTATTTTTTGTTGTGGTTGTTTTGAAGCTTTACATTGTGTATTTTCACTATTTTGTTTTATTTTCATTTGTTTTTAATGTGATTATGAACTGGTTTCCAAATAAATTTGTGATTATTTCCATTGGACTTGAGACCCCATTTATATAATCATTGATTGGTGAATCAGAGTTATCATCATCTGTCCACTTTTTTGCTAGCTTTTTTTTTGTAAGTCTCCCAGGCTTTCTGGTTGGATTGTGTTTATTAGTTGCATTGTTTTGCTGGATTGCTTGGGGGTAAGAGTGTCTCCATAATTTTTATTGCTGTCTTATTTATAATTGTATACTGTGTGATTTTATCCATTGCACAGTTAAATTTTGACATATATACATTTGCTTTAGTTGTGTTATTTTTCGCTTGGCTTTTGCTTTCTCTTTGGTCATGTTCCTTGATTTGGAGTTTTGTTGTATTTCTGTGAACAAATCTATAAGATCTAAGCTTGGTATTTCTGATTTTTCTTGTTTTTATTTTATTGTATAGTTTGTTCATTGCTATCCTTGGCAATGGCTATCTTTTCTTCGGTTTGCATATTAGTGTTGATATTTTGTTGTTTTTGTGAGTGTGCATTTTGATTAGAAGGCTAAGTTCTGGTGGTTTGGACATTATACAGTAACATATCCCCTTTGTTTACATGAGTAACACTGTGATTTAAAACCTCTAATATATAGAGTGAGCAATGCTTCCTGATCCAGGATTTGTGTTAGTATATCATCTGGATTAGTATCTAGATGCAATTTTATTCTGAACTCATGAGTGTTACTTATAATTTGTATTGGTGTGTCTTTCTAGTATCCTGTTTTGACATAATGACCTTGCAAAATGGTTCCACCATCCTTTAGAACTCTTGTTCTTTGTATCCCAGGTATGTGTTCTTAATTATTCCTGAAATAGTATTGTGATAGTTTTGGTCCATAGTGATCAATGCGAAGTTATCCAATGATTTGACTTGTCTTTGAAATCTCTCTTTTTGTGTGATTTCATAAAATTCCATTATTAGATATCGGTCATTGGGATGTTCTGCAACATGTTATATTGTGTCCCAGAATCCATTTAATATTATTGCCTCATACAGCAGCTCTTTTGGTAATTTATATAATGAAATGTTGCTGTCTGTTACTGACAACACCATGGACTTGGAGGAAAAAATCTTATGAATGTTGCAAAAAGATGCATTGGTATGGATTTATTGAATAATTCAGTTGTGATGTTCAATTTTTCTTCACTCCAGACAATTTTTGGTGAATTTTAACTTTCCTGTTTTTCAATTTCTAAATTATTTAAGTCACTATCGATTGGTTCACTATATCTGGGATTGATTGTTTGAGAGGTGGTTGCATTGCCTTTTCTCTCTCTATGCTAATATATGAATTAAATTGACTTTCAGTTTTTTTGTTAGGATAAATCAATTTATTTATTTTTTATTTTCCTTTGACCATATCTGCAAATGTTCGCTTATTTTTTTTTTTTTTATGGCTTTCACTGACACTCCACCCCCGCCATTAATTAGGTCATGTGATATTTGATCCTGCATGCTTGCATTTTTAATTAGTTGAAATTGGTTTTCAATTTAAAAATTATGACTTAAATTTTGCTTATTTCTTCTTTTAGTTGATATCAATTAATTTAATGTTAGAATTTTTAATGTTATATATATATATTTCATTTTATTATCTTTTAATGGTTTGAATGTGGAATGTTTTTATCTGATCTTTGCCATCCAAGGTTTAAAGTGTCCTCTATTATTATTATTGTTTCTTATTTATTCTTAAAGAGTAAATGGTCTTCATTCCGATACAGTTACTTAATAAACATATTGTTAACAAATATTATAAAAATGAATGTCATAAAAATTAGGTGAAAACCTATAAAATAAAAATGAATATTATGCTTTGTTATTTTATTGTTATTGTCATTGTTAAAATCAAAGAGTATAGATCATAAATAATGATATTCCATTTATTTTACTTAAAGTGCCTGGACATTTTTTAATTACTTATCAGTGCACTTAGATCTTTGTGCAATACTTGATTTTGTTAAATTAATTAACTTTGCCCTGAGAATATTTAAATGCTAATGATCACTTGCACAACATTAATAAGCAGTTATATTAGAGAACATTAATGATTCAGAGATATTAAATACATTTTTTATATTTAGTTTTCTCCTTAAGATTTGTGATGATGGTGTTTTAGTTATATGTTTATATTGAACTATTTCCTTTATCTAATATGAGTATTGGATGTCTTAAGAAAAAATTAACTTCAATATGTCAAATACATTCAACTGTTAGTAAATAGCCCAAATGTTAGTATATGCACATACTAATCTGTATGCTAATACTAACAATTGAATGTGTTTTGAATAGTTAAATAAAGTTAAATTTTTCTAAAGACATTCAACACTTATATTAGATGATGGAAATATATAGTTGTTAGTTAATATAAATGAGGTCCAATAAAATATTCCTTTTGTTTCTGCTTTATGTTTTGGAAAGTATATCAAGTTTCAATAGTTGTTTTTAATGCTGAACCTGAGAGCAAGCTATTGAAGTATTGAGAGAGTTATTTAGTTGAATACATTTATTTTTGATTATGTTATCAGTTTAATTTAATTATTTATAAGGTGTCATTTCAAAAGCTAGCCTATCATTATATCACATGCCAGTAAAGTTGGACATATAGCTAAGAAAACATGTTCTCTATTTGTTTATTATATAAAAGACCACTTTTCTATAATGATGATCTTGATATATAGAATTTAAAGAGCATTTGAATTAGTAAACTTTACATAGAATTTAAAGGACTAACTTACTCACTTTTTTATTCCTCATTATTAACTATTTTGATTTGAAGTATTTGCTTTCTTATTTTCATATTATTATAATTTGGTCTTTAGAAAACCTGAACCTTTCAATATCTTATACCATTACAATTTGCTGCCCAAATTTATGGCATTTAACAAAGTTTATATCATCATCTTATGTTCAATTTTAATTTGGCTTACCTATTGTGGGGCATATTTTTTAATAAATCTCTTTGCTTTTTTATAAGATTTCAATTTGGTGCAATTCATGACACATATTGATTAAGTTGAATCTTGCCCATCTTGTACCATTACAACATATATGTGATTCTAATCTTATACTAATACCTGTTTTTGATCCAGAATAGTTTATTTATGTATAAATTGATTTCTGACTTATAATTATATAAACATTTTGTGGACATTCTCTAGGACATTTTTTAAAAAATTGATTAATTGGTTTTGAATATGTGGAATTGATATATAATTTTGTTCACATAATATTCATTTTAATTAAAATAGAATATATATGTAAATCCATTCAAGATTTATTATAAGTAACTTCATTCTACTCTATTTTAATATAAATTGCTTTACATATTTAAACAGTACTTATTTATTGCGACTATTAAATCTTTATTATATTTATCGATAGTATCTTTCTATTACTTTCAAACTTGCACAAATTATAATGCATGTAAAAAGCTTTGAAACCTGATAATTTATAATTTGCACATATAAATAATTTAAAATTGATATACCCTTTAACATTAATTGACATAATTTGCATAGTATAACCAAATATGCTATTGCATTTATTAACAAATTAAAATATTTGATATACTTTCCATTTTTATTTTTAATAGATCAATTTACAGATCTGATTATCAATAATTTTTTCAAAAATACCTAAAATTATTTCTCATAGACTGAAAATAAAAGACAACATATCTAATATAAGTAATGTTTTATTTTCATTAGATAGAAGTGGCACATTTTTTATTTAATTATATTTACTGCTAAATTACATGTTGCATCATTTATTAAAATTCTTATAGACATGTTTATTCTATTATGTAATTTTCTCATTATATGATGCACCACCATATCTATTAATCCAGTTGTTAACATCATTATACATTTTTTTATTTTTTCACCAAAACTCTTAACTAGTATTTCCAGAATAATTTTTACTGATAAATTACACCTTATATAATTCATTGATATCTAAAAATGTCATTTTGTTTTGGTCATTGATTTGAATTGTTTTGAAAAGAGGATTTGATTGTAAATTTGCCAAATCATAGTTTATGGCATAGCCATTTTAAAATTAGTTTTATGGTTTCTTCTTAATACAATCTCCAAAACCAATTAATATCTTAAAGATCATTTTTTAATTCAATTTAACATTCAGAGAATATACAGATGTTACAACTGCAGATTGATACATCATCAGATACTCCCTTTTTAGGACTTCTTGTTTCCATACTTTCTTAATAGTTTATTTTTATATTCACTTGATGTGAGATTATATTTATTGTTTTTTACATATTTTATTTTAATTATTAATTCTTGTATTTTTTACTACTATGATCCAATAGTACAATTTTGTTGCCTTTGTGTTTTTCAGGAAAATCATTTTCTCTGTCTCTGTATACTTCTAAAATCTTAAACAAATCTGTTCCAATATATTTATCACTTAATAGAGGCAAATCATGTAATAAAAGAATAGCTTATTTGAGTAAAACATTTTTATTTTTTTCAAATTCAAATCACATTATGAATCCAGCAAACAATTCCAGATGTAGATCATTCTATCTATTTCTAACTTGTTTGAAGAAATAATTTTATAGCTGTTGCTGATTAACTGCCAAACATGCTGGTAGTTTTTTACCAGATTGTTTACATTAAATGACTGAATATTAATTACTTAATTATTTTTTTTAAAATCTAAACTTTTTAATTTATTTCTTTATCATATTGTTATAATGTTGAAGTCATCATTCTCGAATCTGGTCAGGAATCAAATAATTTTATAAGGACTTATTTTTCTGTCTTATATACAATAATCATCTGAAAACATGTATAACCTACTATAATTTTTGTTTTCCAGTTTAATTCTTGTTTCCTTTATTAAAAGTAAAATTATGAGTTATTAATTTGTGACAATTTGGAAATATATTAAATTTTAAACTAACTTTCAAAAATCACACACCATTGTCAATTTCATTATTTCTTTGTAAATTTTTATTGATATATATATATATATTCCATTTTAATAAAATATAAATATATATATATTCCATTTTAATAAAATATAAATTATAAATATTTTTGATAGCTCTATCACTAAAATGTGAAGAAATTAAAGGTTGCACTAATACATTAAAGTCAGAGAAAGATTGAAAATATTATATACATTCATAATGAACATTTGGTGCTGAATACTATTGTGAAAATTAATTTTTATATTGAAAACTAATATCATAAACTTTAGATGTTTTTTTTTACATAAATTTTGTTTCAACAGAAATGAAAAGACTATGAGAAAAACTATATTATGTATTTTTTTTATAGGCTGTATTAACCCTCTCACACATATTTTTTTCACCTATGCCTAACAAAATTGGAGTTAATAGTTTAACAATTTAATTTTAATGTTTAAACTTTATTCAATGTTATAAATCAATAAGTAGGACTTGATTTGTTAGAAATTTAAGTTTACACAGGCAAAAAAATTAAAAAAATTGTATTTGAAATTTCCAAATATTTATATATAAGTGAAATATGTAACAGAAACAATGAGTTTACATTTAATGATTCTTTGTCAAAACAGTATTGTAAAAGAAAAATTAATGTTACTTCAAGTTTTGTAAGTAATATTTTGAAAAATGAAATATATTTCAACTAAATCTAACTTGAAACATAAATATAATTCATTTTTAATAATTATAATAAAAATATTTTGTAAAAATAATTACAAATAATTAAATGCACTAAGAAATTATGCATTTTTTTATTATTGTTCAAAACAATAGAACAGAAGGATATTAATATTTAAAATATCAACCACTCAGCAACCTTTAGTTATTTGGGATCTTTTCAACTTGTATAGGACAGACTGTGTTTATTTATTTACCAGCTACAAAAAATTCTGAAGATGTCAATAGCCCCCCTGCCAGTTTAATTCAAGTTTCAAAAACAAAATAAATGTAAATAAAGATAAAGAGGCTGAAAAAAAGTGATTTAAAACCAAAGCACGGCAGCATCATTAATTGTGCTAAAACTTAGTGGTATTAGAGAGATTATATATATATATATATATATATATATTTGTATTTAGAGAGATTATATATATATATATATATATATATATTTGTATTTTTGCATATTGTTGTTTGAATTTAATGGTAGTCATTGATAAGAATGTAAACACAAAATGCATTAAACTTTTATTTAATATTTTCAAGGGTTTTTCTAAGAATATATACATTAGTATCATGAACAAATTATTACATTTAGGTAATGAAGTTGTCATATTAAAAAAAAAAAAGAACAAATAGGATACCAATAAAAAAACTGATAAGAACATTGAAGACCCTTTTTCATAAATATTTTTATTTGGTTAGATTTTAGAACTCAGAAAATATATATAAATAAATTTTAGAGTGTTAAATGTATGTTTATTTTACCCCTTTGGTAAGAAAATAGAAATTTGTTTAAATGAATTGTCGCTATAATCTCTCTAATACCACTAATTTTTATTTATACACATGTAAGACAATACTTAATAATGATTGTAAGGTAATAATTCACAATTGTTTAAATATGTCACATAACATCTCATGGCTATTCATTTTTGGGTATACAAATAATTTGGTAAACTGTGATTTATCTATAAATTTAGGTATATATAAATCAGATGTAATGATAACATTAACCTTTATTAAGTTTATACATGTTTAAAAAACATATTTTCATTAATTTATTTAATATTTCCTTCCTATTTGTTTAACAACTTTAGAGAAATATCAATATTAAGTTATCATCAATTAATGAATATTGCAAAACATCAATTATTACCTATTCATTATATCAAATATACAATAATTAATGTTCCATATATTGAAATTGTGGTTTACATGTACCATTAACATATCATATAAGCATGATGTCTTTCCATCAAAGTCTTACATGACTTATGGAATAATACATGTATGAATTTAATTTATAATAAAGTTTAGAGTTTTTAGCATTTAATGGTAAGAAAACACAAAATTATAAATATGGAACAAGCCAATGACAGTTAAATATTTATCATACTAATTTCAAATA
Source organism: Epiperipatus broadwayi (assembly GCA_028023455.1). Lineage (NCBI taxonomy): Eukaryota > Metazoa > Onychophora > Udeonychophora > Euonychophora > Peripatidae > Epiperipatus > Epiperipatus broadwayi. The sequence goes on along the minus strand of JAQFVV010000067.1, from coordinate 5,620,594 downwards.
TGTTCCATTTCATGGTAGTTGAAATATGTATTTTATTCTTGAAATAATATTAATATCATGATATTCTGTTTTTGACATATATATATATGCCCACTTGATATTTAGTAGCAAATAAAAAAAAACTTAATATTTTTGCAAGCACATTACATGTACATTTATCTATATGTCCTTAAAAATATAAATAAACAATAATAAAAATAGCAAATGTATCTATCCTTATAAATTATTATTTATATTAGAATTTGTATATAATATTATAAATGTGAGTGTAGTTAATTTAAAAGTTAATTTAAAATTGACTTTAAAATATTATTATTGAAATTAGCCTTACTTAGTGAATAAATTAAATCAATAATCAATAAAACCATAATTAAAATTTAATATTTTATATTTTTGCAATATAATGAAATAAATCTTGGTCACTGTAATTATTATTCTTTTCTAGTACACTATTTTTGATTTGTTTTTTATTATATTTTAAAAAAAAATTATATAGGTTCTAAGGGACTAAAATAGTAGTGTAATTGCTATTATAAATTTTTTTTGAGGGGGGGTGGTTTAAATTAGAGTATTTAAAATTACATGTGGTTATAATAGAGGAAGAGAGAAAAAAAAGAAAATCACTTAGTTACTGTTGAAACACATTTATTATTCAGTGATTAAGATAATAAAAAAACAAACTTTGTTTTTATAACTTCAGTAGGCAATTGCAATTTGAAAGGTGCAAATAAAGAATTATAATTATTTTTTATTAGTAGATTACAAAAGACAAAATTTAACAACCTTTAATTTTGACTTCAAAACTTATAATCTTGCTTTTAGCATTCTTTATTCAAGCATTTGTCTTCAAAAAATAGATTATTATTATAAAATAAAAAAAATTATACATTAATATTTTTCTTTCTTTAAACAAAATATACATCTCAAAAATATTTGTTATTTTTTACTTATAAAGCCTGCTTATTATGGCTATTATTTTTACCTTTAATAATAATAATAATAATAATAATTATTATTATTATTATTATTATTATTATTATTATTATTATTAGAAGTAGTAGTAGTAGTAGTAGTAGTAGTAGTAATAGTAGTATTTTATTATAAAATAAATAAATAAATAAATGATTAGTGTGTGTGTTTACATTTATTTTCAGATTTAGAAGTGCACATTTATCACAATGTTTTTGTAATAGTTAAAGTATAAGTTATAGTTTAACATGTTAAAAAAAATGTTACTTAAACAGACACATACATATATAAATATATATAATAAAAGTGTTATTTATGAATTATTTTTTTAAAAAATTTCATAACTTATTACTGCTATTTTTTCCTTTTGTTCTTTTGCTCATAACTTGATAACTTTCATATTTGTTGAAAATTGTTGGGTGTTTCTCTTAGAGGAATGTATTTGTTCTGTTGCTTTAGATTGTCATTTTACCATTATTATAACTTATTTTATCATAGGATTTTTTTTAATAATGTAGAATTTTCCATAATTCTTTTATTGTTTTTTTTAATTGAAAATAATCTGAAGTCAGCATCTCTATGGACAGTCAGCAAAATATAAATCTTTACATCATTGTTTATTTCTTGTTTAGTTTTCATGCAAAGTGTTTGGAATAAAAAATATTACTTTTTGATTGTGTATAAAATATTTTTGATTATTTTTACACACTAATTGGTTGATGATTATTTAAAACAAAATAAATATACATATATAGTTTTAATTTATTCATTTACATTTTATTTTTAGAAATAAAAATTAATAAATATGACCAAAATAAACACAGAAAATCACAGCTTTCATATTGTCATTATAAATCAGAAGAATTGATAGTGTTATTTTTTGTCATATATTTTATTAATTATAAAACAAGTATCAGATTTTAAAGCAGAATTTGATTGATGTATCATAAATATATATTTGTTTATTTGCATGTAAAAAAAATCCTAATATATAATAATATGTTTATTTTTGGAGTTTATTTTCACATTGATGTATAACCATTATGTGATACAATTATATCCTTTGTTTATATTTATAAGTCTTTTTAAATATTAAAAAAAATTGAATGTGATTTTTTAGAATATTAGTCATTTATAAAAAGTCCAATTTATTGAGTTTTAATATAAAATATTTTATACAGAAGTGAATAATTGAGCATTTTCAAAAATTTTCACTAATTAGAACAAAAAAAAAATATCAGAATTTGTAAGGGTTGACCAAATATTCATTTTGAACTGATTACAGATGTTTTGATAAGTAGATCATTCCATAAGATAAACAAGTGTACTGATTTCTACAAACAACTTTCATTCATCAATTCCTATTTAGCCTAAAATGAAATAAAAATTTCCCTATACAAATGACTATGATAAAGTTTACAGAGGTTCTTGTTTGTGTTTCTAGATGTCTAAATGTAATGTTCTATTCAAAATGTATACATCGGCTATTACACTCATAATTTTATACGATTATTTGAGCATTTTTGTGGGTCACTTTTGTCAACTTCCAACCAATATTTGTTTGATAAATCTGTGTTTAGTTCTTCATAAGGAATAAAATAAAACATTCTACTAAGACCATCACCAACAGATGAGAAGTATATTCTTTTTCATTATTTTCTCTGAAAGATTGCTGAAATGTCATTTTCCCTGTAGTTAATAATTAGTCTGTTTTTTTCTAATGAGATGTTTTATTCACAAAGTCTATGATTTTAATCATGTATAAGTAAATACAGTCTGAGATTTTAATAATATCATTAATATATTTAATTGCAATGTGCATTTTTCTAACAAAATAATTATGTGTATATAAGCATTGCAAACATGAAATTAAGTATAAGTTATATATGTTTCGATAATTATAGTTTCTATAATTTGTCAGAAAATAGTGAAACATTCACATACTCAACTATCAGGGCCAATCACAATAGTTTTATAGGCAATACATCTTCAAATCATCATATCTTTGCATCTCTAGAAAATCTAGATTATCTCAAGATATAATTAACAACTATAAATTAAAATAATATTACAGCTAACTAATACTGTAATTTGCTGCACTTCATTTTTATGAAGTTTTTTTCTTTAAAATTCATTTAATATTAAAAGTTGTAAACATTTAAATGCAGACCTTGGGGACATTTATGATTAATTATGTTCAAATTAGTCTTATTTATAATGTAATTTATAATTCTTTTCTTTTTTAAAAAAATAATTAATTATTTAAGGTAGCATTTGCATTAATAGGCATCATATAATTCTAAATGTCAAAAAAAGTTTAAATGAAAAGAAAGAATGTTCAAATTTGAAATTAATAGCTAATTTAAACGTTATTAAAGCATTCCGTTCACGATGAACAAAAAAAGATGTAATAATGATCACAAAGCAACTGGAAGGTCATTTCTTTTGATCCTGAGAGGGTAATATACAAGAGAAAAGAGGGTTTATTGGATAAGTTAAACAATCGGCAAAGAACGGTCAGTAAGTCTCAAAAGAGCCACTTTATTGTTTATATGCCTTCTGTTGGTAGTTAATGGATGTATTTGCGTTGAAGTATCGTGTATGAAATAATAATAACAAAAAAGAAATGTTTAAAATATTGGATTTATAACCACACAAACAAATAAAAAATTATGCCCATTAATAAAAAATGATCAAATCTTATCGACGGTACTATTATTTCAGAATAAAACTCAAGAGATTGCTCGAGTATCTTCGATGGAACAGTTGAAAAAAAAATATAAGGATAATAAATGAGACTCCAAGCTATTTACATACAAAATTTATTTATTTATTTTTTGTAAGAAGATGAAAATTCAGAATTTGAACAATATGGGGAGAAAAAAAATGTTTTGTTAAATGTATAAATCTTATTTTTAATAGTATTTTACAAATGCGATTCTCAAAGACGTCTTTGAAACCTATATAATAATAATATTTATTTTTTAATGCAAAACTATACATTTTTAGCTTTTAAATAATTTTTTATATGTAAATCGTTTTACGTAGGCGATTAATGACAAAGTAAAAACAAAAGAACTACAATTGGATTTATAAATTCATATCTATGGGAGCTTCTATAATGGCAAAATATAATTATAGACACAAAATAACTTTAAATAAAATGAAGTAATTTCTCCATCGTTAATAAAAAGTGTCAACTAATAATAAATTTACTGTTGTATGTAATAATTATCAATAATGGAGGGTTCATTTCTGGAGCGAGCCCAGAGTATCTGATAGAAGGACTAGCAGTTATCTTAAGTTTGTCTCTCTATATATTTGTAATTATGTCTGTATTTGTATTACTTATCTTCATATTATAACTTTTTACATATCTATCTATCTATCTATCTATCTATCTATCTATCTATCTATCTATCTATCTATCTATCTATCTATCTATCTATCTATCTATCTATCTATCTATCTATCTATCTATCTATCTATCTATCTATCTATCTATCTATCTGTCTGTCTGTCTGTCTGTCTGTCTGTCTGTCTATCCATCCATCCATCCATCTATCCATCCACCCACCCACCCACCTACCTACCCACCTACCTATCTATCTATCTATCTATCTATCTATCTATCTATCTATCTATCTATCTATCTATCTATCTATCTATCTATCTATCTATCTGTCTATCTATCTATCTATCTATCTATCTATCTATCTATCTATCTATCTATCTATCTATCTATCTATCTATCTATCTATCTATCTATCTATCTATCTATCTATCTATCTATCTATCTATCTATTTGTCTAAAAGTTTGTGAATGAAATTTTAGATATAGATTGGACCTAATCTCTATTCCAAATGTTTTTTCTTGCAGCTATTATCACTATGTCATTATTCATATTTTATACGAACACGAATTAGCTATTCATCAAAATGCATCAATTACCGGTATTTGACATCTGAGTTAAAGATCAATACACCTCAAACTTATGCTTCTCAGTTACCCGATAGTTATTAAATGAATTGTCAATAATATTCGCTTATTATATATTTTTACAATCATGACAGACAAAATTAAATTATGTTTTTTTTTTCTCTCAGAAGATTGTAAAGTTATCAGCCAAAACAAAGGCTGGAAGTTAAAACCAGAAGATATTTAGAAAATCACTGACTATGGAAGCAGCCTGCTATTAGATACCAGTTTTATTTAGGTGCATATAATTGCATATTATTTTTAATAAAGGACATTGTAGAAAGTGAAATAAAATATGTGATATTAAATGGGATATTATTGGATTTTGAAAACTTAGAAAAAATGTGAAAAGACAATTAGTTTAGAAAGAGATGAGGAGTGGGTTTTATGAGTAAATAAAAAAATAATACTGTGCAAATTGATAATGTAACAGCAGTGTGGGAAAATTAGATAATTAAATTAATGAAAGATATCAAATGCAAGTAATTTAGGTTTATGCCCCAATACGTTTTCAATATGATGAAGTACAATTTTTAGGACAAACAAAATGGTCTTGATCAGAAAAAACAATATTTTAAAATTATCTTGGCAGACTTTAATACTAAAATTGGGAAATGATTGAAGGATTAAATTGTTGGTAACAAATTTGATTATGGTGTGAGAAAAGATATAGGATATAGGTTTGTGGAGTTTATAACAAAATAAATGTATATAATAAATCCTTTCTTTGAGAAAAAAATACTAATCTGAAATGTACATAAACATTTAAATGTTTGGCTAATAAAACCAATGCAATTCAAGATTGTAATGTTATTAATAGTTTTTTTAGGCACACAAAAGACAGTATTAATAATTGATATTCTTAATCTTCTGGGTTTCCATAAATTTACAACTTTGAAATCATTTTAAAGTATTAACAGAATTTAAACATGGGACAGAGATGACTGAAACCAATTAAAAATATATTTATTGACAACTGTGATAAAGATAACTAGCACAAAAATAGCAATTTACAAGTTTATACTGAAGCAAAATAATTATGAAAAAAATGATAATATGAATAATTTGAAAATAGCAGTAAGAAGAATTGAAAGTCTGAAATTTTGAAAAATTGTAGGCAAAAAGTCAATTATATTAAAAAATATATAATTGTGAATTGGCAAAAAAAAAGTTATAGAAAGAATAAAATTCTCAAAAGTAAAACAATATTTTGGTACATAGATAATATTTATTTTATGAAGCGCAGACGGTATTAAAATTAAACTGAGAGAGTGCAAACCTATCAAGCGCTTAGCCAATCAGATCACAAATACTGAGACAAAGAATTTAACAAGAAAAGAGTAATTCCACTCTCTTCTTTACTTGTCTTTCTATATATCCAAGCCAGTCCAAAGTACTTAGATCTGAAAGCATGAATCTTAAATATCTTCACACTCAACTCACTGAGTTCTAATTATAAACATACAGCATGAAATCTTTCGATTTAATACACAGTAGTTTTTCAATGTTATAACTTGCAGCAATATATTGAAACGGTAAGAATTGTACCTCCACGTAAAAAAATCTAGAACACAGGCAAAATACATAAAATAACTAGATAACTGATTATTGTAATATTAATACCCAAAACTTAGTAAAATAATAATATGATCTTGAAACAGCGAGTGATAAAGAAGAATGATAATTCAATTATTTAATATTAAATTATAGTGAAGATTTGAAAAAATTGTACAAATATATATTTCTTACTTCCACATACATTCGATTCAAGGTAATGGAAAATAATTAATGAATCGAGGAAAAAAAAAAACTAATACATATATATCTAAAAAAACCTATGTAATGGTAAGAATTGTCCCTCCACGTAACAAAATCTAGAACATAGGCAAAATACACTAAAGCTGATCGAATCCAGATACTGGGATCCAGAATCTGACCAACATTCAATCCTTTCACCTCTTCTCAATGATCTAATACCCTATGGATGACATTTCTCAACATACACAGACACTCAATTTACCCTCGGTCTGGAAGTCACCTCCGGTGGAACAAGAGACTCATAAATTAACTAATTGAGCACTGATTTGGTCAGACATATACACATAGGGCTAAGTAATTAATTATAGAACTTAACAGATTGATTTACATATATATTAAATGGTGTATGTGTAATTAAATATAGAGTTGGATAAATTGAACTCACGAACAATAAAATATGGAAACGAGTTATAATTTTAAATATTATTACTTTAATAAAACAATAACAAATAATAAATCAAAACATACAAAATTATGTCATGGGAAAGTGAGTTATAACCTCACAGGTGTTAGATAACTAATGAGATTAATGTTATATATCTCATTATAAGCGTTTAATAAAGTGTAGTGCGGTATTGGAATTTCATGCCTATATTAATTAATATGCCAAATTTCTAGCTCTTTTGTAGTCTGCTAGATCATATGGAACTTTACAGCCAAAGTTATATAACTAACTATAATAGCACTCCTATGGCATCTATCTATTCAAAGTTAAATCGAGCATGTAATTAGGCTCAGAGATATGCAGGTTAGCATGTTAGCCTAGATTAGGATATACACTAATGCTAGATAAGCATTTAATATAAAAAGAAAGAGAACTAGTTTATAATAGGTTTACCTATATACTCTATGGCACTTATCCAAATATTAATAAAGCAAAAAGGTGCAAATGAGTCATTATTCACGGGCTTCAGTCTCCAGTAGTTCAGGTAGTCGGATAATCATTATGAATCATATAGGTCCTTGTGCCCTAGTTTTAAAAGTGTGTTTGAACCCGAACTAAAGTGGATGAGTGTGGTCTCCACTAGCACATCATCAAGAATCATGCAGCAAGCAGATAAGTGTACATTGCGTACTTTGTAAGAACACATCCGCAACTTATACATATATATAACACAAATGCATAAAATTATATTACCATGTCTTAAAATTGGATAGCGTCTATTTGCATATCTATACAATCCAGTTCTCAAATTTAATATTTTAAATATACTACTTGGGGACTAAATTAATTAGTAACCTAGTTTAATATTATCACCTGCATCTCAACATATATAAATCTAAGGAGGGCAAAGCATATTTGCGGGGTGATTACGAATGGCTAGTTCCTATGACGTACGAGTTACATATATAAATAGTTATAATTCATAACTAGAATTAGCAAACTACAATTTTAACTAGATAACTGATTATTGTAATATTAATACCCAAAACTTGATCAGTAAAATAATAATATGATCTCGAAACAGCAAATGAGAATGAAGAATAATAATTCAATTATTTAATATTTATTATAGCGAAGATTTAAAATTATCTTCGCAAATCGATAAGCTAAAATTATATTTATAAATACTTGCGGTTTCGAGTCATTTGGCATATTAATTACATATAATATTAAAATGATAAAATCATAGAATAAATTGAGTAGATTTCAGAAATAGGCATAAAAAGACCGCAGAAAATTATACATTTAAAATAGATTATTAGAGTTTTACATTTTAAAAGAGAATTCAAATTTTACAATCAGGCAAGATTTAGCATTTTACAATCAAGGAAGATTTAGGATTTATTGTAGATTTAAGTAAAGATGTTTGGGAAAGGCAGATTTAATAAATAGCTAGCTTTTAAAAGAAAGAATTGAAAGTCACAGTTTATAAACAGAGCTCTGAGAGAAAATTTACCATACAGTTGTTTTCATTGCAGTTTGTTTCTGGAGCACTGGGGGTGATAATAAGTTGACACTTTTGACGATGATTTACAGTTAATAGAGATTTTTCCACAGGCTGTTTCTGCTGGCTATGGCATTAGGTTTCATTGAACCACAGAGTTTTTCTCCATATCTGGCCAAGGAGAGGGGTGATTTAGTGCCATTCTATTCGATCATTTTGAAGTTAAAACTGGCATAGGTTTGGCTTACAGTTCACTTAATATATATATGATCTATATTTGGTAACAAAACTTTTAGTAATTATACTTTTTAAATTCTGTCCACCTGTTAATTTTTATGAGCTTGGATGTAGCTGAAAAGTCCATTTATTTATTTTAGCAAAACATATTTAATAGTTACAACCATTAGAAGAACTCATTTATTTATTTTAGAAAAAACAATTTTAGTTATAACAAGTAATTTAGATTTTGTTTTTCTGCCTATTTTGTTATTAACATTTTATATTTACAAATCAAGTCCACACCTATTTTAGGACCAATGCGTGACCTACTTCGACAATTGTTTACAAGATCAAATGTTAGTTACTTTCATAATTAGTAGAAGACTAATTTTATAACCATATGTGCAAAATAAATGCATAATAACAGGAAATATACGTATGCAATTTCAATAATCAATCAATAAAATTGTCTAAATAATTTACTTAAAATATTTCTTAAACTAGAAATATCTCTCAAATGAATTTCTTAAATCAGAAATATTTATAAATTGAATATATGTATCTATAATATATACCAATAACATAACAATAATTTAAACTAAAATATCTCTTAAATTAGAAATATTTATAAAATGCATACATATCTGTAATCTATACATATACTATTAAATTACAGACATATCATTCGCATATATATACGTGATTCTGCATATATAATAATTTAATGTTATTTAGATGGGTACTCTGAGAGGGTTTAAACCTGGAAAATAGTTAGATGTGTGGGTAAAATAAGTGAAACGGGCAGATGGATGAAACTGACTGTTTCAATATGTAAATAATATTTATTTTACAAAGCGCAGACGGTATTGAAATTAAACTGATTGCAAACCTCTCAAGCACTTAGCCAATCGGATCACAAATAATGAGACAGAGAATTTAACAAGAAAAGATTCACGCTTTCAGATCTAAGTACTTTGGTCTGGCTTGGATATATAGAAAGACAAGTAAAGAGGGGAGTGGAACTACTATTTTCTTGTTAAATTCTCTGTCTCAGTATTTGTGATCTGATTGGCTAAGCACTTGAGAGGTTTGCACTCTCTCAGTTTAATTTCAATATCATTTGCGCTTTGTAAAATAAATATTATTTACATATATTGCTGCAAGTTATAACATTGAAAAACTACTGTGTAGTAAATCAAAAGATTTCACACTGTATGTTTATAATTAGAACTCAGTGAGTTGAGTGTAAAGATATTTAAGATTCACGCTTTCAGATCTAAGTACTTTGGACTGACTTGGATATATAGAAAAACAAGTAAAGAAGAAAGTGGAACTACTCTTTTCTTGTTAAATTCTCTGTCTCAGTATTTGTGATCTGATTGTCTAAGTGCTTGAGAGGTTTGCACTCTCTCAGTTTTATTTGGTACATAGAAGAAAGCTGTTTCAGTAATAAGAAAGCTGAAGCTATTACTAATAAAAGAGCTAACACACTATATCTGGGAAGAATTCAATAAAAAATTCTATAATAACAAAGGTGTTTTCTCTACAATTACTATAACTCCTAAATTGCCAAGTATTTTAAATAAAGAACAAAGCTTCAGAAAATAGTGAAAATATTATGGATATTTTAAAAAGACTGATGAGAAATTTAACACAGCTCCAGAAAATGATGGAATTGTTATTGATATATAATAAGAAGCATGTTATTAAAACAGGCAAAACTCTCCATACAGTATTGCTATTCTGCAAGCCAGAGTAATAAATAGACGCAAGAAGGCTTATGCAATGCAATCTTCCAGCCTTTTATCTCTACTTATTTACAAAACTATGAGTCTTAAATTGTAAACACAATAATATTTTCAATCCCAGCTCATTAGCTTATATAGTCATATAGGTCTGAACTTGGTTCAATACCCATATATTTAGGTGTCTTTGGTTTTTTAATAATCATAGCGACCACTATCCTATTAAGCAGGATTTGTGTTAAGCCAATGAACCACATAATCACCATTTTCTATGCTTGCTTATAACTGTTATTAAAACAGTCAAAATTCTCCATACAGTATTGCCACCCTGCAAGCCAGAGTAATAAATGGATGCCAGAAGGCTCATGCATGAGATCCCCATCCAGCACCTACTCATCCAATATTCCCAGACTAGTTTCTGGTTTGTGGCCTTCATCAGTGAAGAGCCTTGATTTTGAGAGCACTGCACATAGATCTTAGGATCTAATCCAAGGCACCTCACTGATGAAGGCCACAAGCCAGAAACTAGTCTGAGGATATTGGAAAAGTAGGCACTGGATTGGGATTTTATGCACAAGCCTTCTGGCATCAATTGATTAGCAGAGTGGAAAAACTGTATAAAGAGTTTTGTCTGTTTTAATTGAAAACCTTGGAAAACTAAGCAAAAAGTGAATCATTTTTAATTAATATCGTTTATTTGCCAAGAGCTAGAGAAAATTTAGTAAAATATAATATGCAAAATAGTTTTTGTAGCTTCAGTAAAAATATTTGACAGTATAATTTTCTTTAAAATGCTTTATTTTCCCATCAAAGCAAAAGTTCTTTATTACAGGATATAAATACAGAATCTTTGAGGCTTGTCAAAAATATATCCATACAGCATCAAGATGATATTTAAATACAATCTCAGGGGAAGTGGAAAATGTTTAAATTAACACAAAAATCAATATTTTACTTAGAATAGAAAAAAAAATTCTATTTGTTAAATTAAAATACAATCACTATGTTAGTAAACTATGGCCTTAAAAATATAAAAAGGAAAGCATTATAAAAATGATAAATTATCTCTTATTTACAGAATAACCAAAAATTTATAACACATTTGATTTCAAATAGAAAATTCTCCTAAAACCAACTCTTTGAAAACAGTAGTTAATAAATTAAATAAATTATAATGTTGTTTTATGTAGATTAAATATTAGTTGACATGTCTTGCTTTTTATAATCAAATTTTCACAAGATTTCAATGTAAATTTGAATTAAAAAAACAGGTGAAAACAAATTTATTTTCGTAGTAGATACAAATAAAATTGAAACACACACACATGCACGAATCTACATTTATTTAGTATAATTTAGTTTTCAATATATGCAACAAAATAATTATAATAATAAACAATTAAGAATACACTAAGCTTTTTCAGTTTAAATCATTTGATGCTGTGTATGAATTTTCTTCCTTCTTTATATTATTAATATGAATAAATCAATAAAATAATACATTTTCGATTTTTATTGCATTTTACATATGTGTTTATTAATATTATGTTGACAGTTTCAATTAGTATTAATCATAACTTTAAAAAGAATGTCAGGTATAATTATTGCTTTTACATTTTTTGCCAAAAGATAAAATGAAAATGTATAATGACAATTTACATTTTATATAACAGTTATTCAAGTTAATTAGCTTGGATGAAAACTTTTGGATTGTTTGAATTTTTAATTCGCTTTTGTGCAAAACATTACTTTGTATTGTTCAGTGATCTGCAGAGTGGTGGACTTGAGAGCTATAGGTCCATGATTAATTTTTAGAATCGATTACTTCCGGTGTTTAAATACCATATGGTCTCCTGAGATAAAATATTCAATTATTTATACAATGCTTTCTTCTAAAAAAAAATCATTTACAAGCTTATCATGAAATTTAGCTTTTGTTACTATGTAGTGTTTCTTAATATTGCTTACAATATAGATTTTACATTGCTCACAAAAATATTAGCAAATGGTTTAAAATGTATTTAGCAAAACATATGATAAATTTGAAAATAAATGTTAATTTGGTATTTAAAAAGTAAAAACATTTTATTTAAAATAAATATTGCATTTATAAATATTTATTTTTTACATCAGAACATTTTTTATTGCCTTAACATATATATATAAATTTGAAAATAATGCAAATTAATGTAGAAAAAAACATACTGGACTTAACAAATAAATATGTGTATATTCAATTTTTTACAAAGATAAATATAAAATTCAAGACGACAAAATATAAAAACCAAGTAAGGATAGACACTGATTACTCCTAATTGATGATTTCTATCATTTTATTAATCTTCTCAATTTGAGCATCTACATTTAGAGTTACATTTTATGTACTTTAATGATATCTGTTCTTTTGAATTTGGTCTATAAAGTAAACAATGATTGCATTGAAATTAACTCATGGAATGTTACTATAGAAGAAAAAAATATGATATAATGCATGGCTAGATAGTAATTAATGTATTATTAAATATATAAAAATATAAATTACATAAAATAATTATAAAGTAACTTATGTAATCTTTTATCAATACTTCTCTTCATATAAACAATGAAAAAGAATAAAATTCATTTAGTCAATAATTAAATATTAATTTACTAATGAATAATTGGAGTGTATATAAATTGGCTATAATACAAATATCTGAAATAATTTCTGTATCCTTATAATCCTAAGAAGATAATAAAATCCTATGTAAGCTGTGTAGCTTGTGGCTGCAGTAACAACTATGCCAAGATGATTTTTTAAATAATTACTCATGTTATTTTTCTTCACATGTTTAGGCCATCTTTGAATATTTAATAGTTGCTAGATCAATGTCTGCTTCTTGAAATACAATCTTATCTAATTAATTGTATTCAAATCTATATAAAGATGTTCTATATAAAGATGTGCAACATACATGATTTTTATTATGCACTCCTAGATGAAGAAAAAAAAAATAAAGTTGCAATCTGAAAAAAAAAAAAAAACAATCCATAAATTAGATAATCGGCTGTGTAATCCTAAAACCTACAAATAAACAAATAAAATAAATAGCAAAAATTCTATATGGATATTATTTGAGATAAAAACTATAATACACAATTTTGATTTTTAATGGATCTTTTAAGAAAATTTAGTATATGAAAAGACGTTTTTTGAAAGAATTGATCTTGAATAATAACATACATAATTTTAATTACATTGACTCCATAGTTGTATGAAATGTCTTATAGAATAAGCATCATAAATAAATTTTTTAATTTTGCTATTTTCAATAACTCATTAATAACTGAAATACAGGCTTATTATATACCTGTATCTATATATGTAATATATAGGGTATGTGAGCACAGACTTTCACACAACCCACCACTCTCCACTCCATCTCATAACACTGATATCCTTGAACACATATGTCAAAAAGATAAATAATCACCAATATACATATTTAATGTGAAACCAGCATTCATTGATTGGTCCAGATTATCATGTCTACACACATATGCCATAAGTGCTCAGATATATATATATTAAGGTAGCCAATCTTCATATTTTAATGGACAGACTTCAATCCATTCCACACTCCAATTCTTCAACCATCTATTCAATTGAAAATCTGATGATGGAATGCTAAAAGGCCATTCTGATGCCAAGATTCTCATCACACCCATGCTGATCTAACGTCAATCTGACCTTTCATGTACAGGACATAATCCATTTAGTACATATACAAGGGATGGGCAGACATCTCTACTATGTAATAACTAAAATACAGGCTTATTATATACCTGTATCTATATATGTAATATATTGGGTATATGAGCACAGATGTTTACACAATTCACCACTCTCCACTATATCTCACAACACTGATACACTTAAACACATATATGTCAAAAAGATAAATAATCACCAATATAAGTATTTCATGTGTTCAAGTGTATCAGTGTTATGAGATGGAGTGGACAGTGGTGGGTTATGTGAAAGTATGTGCTCATTACCCTATATAATAACTCATTAAACAAATAGTGAATCATATTAAATAAAAATAATGCAGAAACTTAATACATTTAATAGCATTGTTCACAAGAAAACTTGAAATAAGACTCCATGATTAAAGAAGACTTGGATTTTTTTATGAATTCATCTGTAAATAATCCAGATGTCTATTCAATTATAGGTTAGTAAATGATTATCTGGCTATTATTACTAGAAAGCAACATCCCCTAATTAATGTGAGTTGATTAGACAAATGAAAATGTTCTGTCCATAAGAAAAAATGCACTTGTTTATTATGTACTTTTGATTAATAATGAAAAGATAATTGATTTTAAAAGTCAACATGTACTTTATTACAAAGGCACAAACATTGGAAGCATTGATGTAATGGAATTCATTATAATAAAAAAGTAGAAGCACAGCATTGTGGATATTGATAGTATGTAGGTAGATTAACAAAATTAGTTATTAAAACTGATGAAAGATACCAAATGAAGATAATTTAAGTATATGTCTCAACAAATTTTTATTGTAACAAAGAAATAGAGGGATTTTATATAAAAGTACAAAATGATTTTTACCAGACCAAATAACATTACAAAATTATCTTGGAATACTTTAACATTAACATTTGTAAATGATTGAAAGCTGAAAGTGTTATGAGTAATCCTGGTTATGGTAATACAAATGAGAAAGAACACAAACTTATAGACTTTAAAAATAAATAAATAAAAAGTTTATATTATGAATTCTTTTTTTGAGAAAAATGCTAAATGAAAATGGACAAGGTAGCATTCAAATGAAGATTCAGTAGATTTGGATTACATTTTAACTAACAAAGTATATGTATTTTAAGATTGTAATATTCATAATAGATTCAACACAGGAAATAATTATTGATTAGTAAAATGTAAAAGACTTGTAGTCAAAACTAGGGAGATAAAAATTATTAAGACAAACAGTATTTACAATTAGCATTACTTATCTTCAGAAATATTTCAATAAATTTAATTAAAAGTTGCAAGTCATTTTAAAATATTAATAGATTTTTAAGATGGTTCAGATTTAAATGAAATCATTAGAATCCTAATAAAGTTACCTAGCAAAAAAAAAAAAGCAGCAATTATCTAGTAGATTATCTACTGAGACAAAATGCCATATAAAGGAAAGAAATAATATGAAAAAAATATAAACAAATAATCCATTAAGACGATTTGTAAATTAGTGTTTTTTTTCAATGG
Source organism: Epiperipatus broadwayi (assembly GCA_028023455.1). Lineage (NCBI taxonomy): Eukaryota > Metazoa > Onychophora > Udeonychophora > Euonychophora > Peripatidae > Epiperipatus > Epiperipatus broadwayi. The sequence continues at coordinate 5,604,698 of JAQFVV010000067.1, read as the reverse complement.
AGTTAAAATGATATAAGAAAATTCAAATGATTTGAAGAGTGCGAAAACAATTTTGATATATAAGAAAGATGATAAAGAATATATTAAAACTTATAGATATATCAAACTTTTATTAATCATATATTAAATTTTATCAAGATTATTACAACTTGTTTCCAGTAAACTTTGAATTTTAACCAATTAAAAGAAAATTCTGAATTCAAAAACGTTTTGATCAGTTTAAGTATTGGGAGAAGAATAACCAATAAATATGTGTTGCCACCATGCATTATATTTGTAGATTATAAAAATGCATTCAATTCTATAAGTTTTCCTGCAGTGATTAATACATTAAATCATCATGATATAGATCATGATATTGCATATTCTGAAAAATATTATAAGAATGCAATGACATTGATTATATTACACAGTGACATTAAGAAGATTAACATTGAAAAGGGTATTGCCAGAATAAAGTCATATCTCCAAAACTTTTTGTAGAAGTTTTACCAAGAAATCCTTTGTAGATTAAAATTTGAAGCTAAGGGTCTAAAAGCAACTGGATATTATTTAAGCCATTTTGACTTTTAATTGATATAGTTGATTTTGCAAACAAAGCTTCAGAGTTTTAGAAAATTTTGCAAAAGTTATAAGGATCATAATAAGAAAGTAGAAGTAAAGATAAATACTAAAAAATAAAAGGTATGTTGAGTAGATTTTGTGAGAAGTATAAAATAAAGATTGATAATTATGATATAGTAAAACTATACAATTACAAATACCTTGGTCAGTTGTTAAATACAGATGAAACTTTGGTAGATGAATTTAATAATGTAATTAATTTTGAAATGAGTATTTTGGGTTGAAAAATTATTAAAAGAAAAATGCCTAAGTGTTTTGAAAGGAAGGTTTTTGATAAATATGTTTGCCAATTCTTAATTGTGGATCTAAGAATTGAACACAGAAGAACACTACAAAGACTTAAGATATCTTAAGCAAGTATAGAATGTGCATGTTAAGAGTGACAAAATGAATCACAAATAAAATAGATGGGAGGACAAACATGTATTACTAACATCACTGAAACAATTTAGAGACTGAAATGAAAGTAGAGTAGACATATTGCTAAAGGAAATAATAAATAATAGATGGAAAGCTGATACCTTAAATTGAATCCCAAGAGATTGTAGAAAACCTAGAAAGAAATTAGATCTGTAGTCAAGGGATACAAAAAAAAATTTGTTGGTGTATGTGGAGAAGAAAGCCTAGAGATCAAAAAAACTTTTGAAGATACCATTATCTTTAGTAGAATGATAATGGTTAAAAATGATAATGATTGATTAATTCTCCAAATTACCATTTCAAAAATATAGTAATGGAACTATTATTATTTGGGCAATTGTAACACTAAATTTATTAATTTATCTGTTTATTATAATTATAGATTATTTGAGTGTTTGGTAGTTCATGATCATCTTACTATGAAAATCTAGCTTTTGGAAATCTGATAATTTTCTAAGATGATAAATTCTGGTATACACACCTACATATATAGTTAAATATTGATTTCTAGGAAAATAATGACAATCTTTAGAGAAAATAAACATGCTTCTCAGAATGCATTTTTCACAACACTGTATTTCATATATTAATATTTGAACTATCTAACTGACTTTTTCAGATTTTAGAAACAGTTGTATTTAAATCATCTATTATATATACAAGCAATAACATTCTCTCATATACATATATAATTATTTTGTTTATAAATATTCCAATAACAATATATTTATTCATAACAAATTTTATTTTACTATACTTTTTCTAAATGTCTAACTGACTTTTTCAAATCTCAAAAACAATTGTATTAAAATTATCTATTATATAAACATGCAATAGCATTATCTCATATGAATACATAATTATTTTGTTTAATATATTCCAAAAACCATATATATATATTCTTAATAAATTTTATTAATTAAAAAGTAAAACATAATTAATATTTTTTTGTTTATGTGTAAATATAAACCAAACGCACAACACATGCACACACAAATATATATACTATCAATAATGCTATATTCTACAATACTAGAAATATAACATTAATAAAATGATTCAATATTTGTATTGTAATACAATTGCTTTTTAGATATGAAGAAGACTGCTAGTCAGTTGAAAGTCTCATATATTAAATAAAGCATTTTGTAAAATGCATTATAAAAAAATCGAGTCTTTTTTTTAATACTAAATATAATAAAGCAGTAAGAGGGAAGTTGTCAATTACGTGTCTTAAATAATATTGAGTTTCTATTGGCCATACTATCTTCCAACAATATACCCCATAAAGTGTGAAACTTATCTTCATTGGAATTACTTATCATTACATTTGCAATAAAACATAATTTGACGTAAACGGTAATTTATGTTTCCTTTAATTTGTTTATTGTCTTACGTTTAATAAGATTAAAGTCGTTTTAAAAGAAATTGAAATATTGTGCTATGAATTTGAAAATTCTATTGGTCGCTTAAAAATAAACATTATTCGAAATTAAAATATTTACATGAAAATGCGGATAAACTACAAAAATAATGTATAAACAATAATTGCAATATATATGTTCACGCACAGAACACAAAATAATTTAGCAGCAACACATTAAAATTGTTTCGGTTTTTATTTTTTTAATTATGTTATGTTAAACAACATTTGTTGTACTCACACACAAACACACGTGTATATTATTACAGCATTAAAAAGAAACTCGGATATTTGCACATTCCAAAATGTCTTCCTTTGGTAAATGAAAATTAATTATTACGACCTTTTGATTCGATCATTTACATTTGCCGCTTTTCTGTTTTTTGAAATAAGACCTTGCTGATTTCTCCGGCTTGTAATAAAGCTATGATTGGTTAGCATGTCATTAATTTTCTATAAAGTCTTTAATGATTAATATAAGTAAACTTCCTCCACTTTTTTCATATATATTTTTTAATAATAATTATTTTATCTTCAAACGCAATTAATTTTTTTTTACTCGGATATATATATTTTTTATAAAAGATTTTGGTTATCTCTTTTTGATTAGAATATACATGAAATATTAGATTTATAAATATATACTTCTGCTTTTTACAAACTTATATATACAAATTTTGGGATTCTCTTAAAGAGTAATATATATGTGTGTCTCTTTAATTGTTAACAAATTTGTGTCCCAAGAATCTGTTGCTTAAAATGTTAACCTTGATAAAAATTAAACAACTTTTAAACGTCTACTACTGAATGGCTTTCAATCAGTCCTCATAGAGAAACAGAAAGAAGATAACATTGATTGCTAAATGTGGAGTTATGAAGATTTTAGTTTTTTTTTTCTTGATTTAATTACTAACTAACATATTTTCCATTCTTGACTTAATCTCTAGCTAACAATAACTAAATGTCCATTAACCAACTGATACTCAGTAGGTAGATAACTAGACTAGCTATGTAACTAAGCTTCTCTGAAACCTAAAAAGGTATCAAAATTTTACTCAATCTTTATTTGAACTCCATAATAAATTCATAAATGAATGTATAAACCACTATGTCACAAGACATAATCATGTGTACTAGATGCTAAACTGAATTGTAAAGAGACAAGTAATGATAAACTAGGTTGACAAATTAGCATATACAGGAATCTGTAAGCATATAATAATTATTGGTCTGTAAAAGTTTAAGGAAGGTCATATTCCTAATGCTTGAAAGCTTAAATATCAGTGTTTAAATTGTTTAATGTTTTAAAATGAGTAATTTCCAGAAGGATAATTGCATTCTACAAAAAAAAAAAAAAATCCATAAAAAATGATGGTTTGAAATATATGTTGCTGCTGATTATTGTTCTCTGATATATTTCCACAAGAAGGTTTATTGCAAGTATAAAATTGATATTTCAGTGAGAGGAATAAATGTAAATCTTTATGAGATTATTATCCATAGGAGTGTGGTACATGTCTAACCAACATAGGTTAACCAATTATTTTTAGTACTTTGTTAACAGTAGTTAGATATCCCTTCACTAGTATAATTGATGGTTGATTGAGTTAGTTATGAACAAGTTATCTGAAAAAAGAATGTGTTTATTGTCATAGTGAAAAGTGTTTCAAAATTGTCCATCCTAGATCTGAATTCCTTGTTAAAGTCATGATGAGTAGTCTTGCTAATAACTATTCCATGAGAATACTATGCCACATAATCATAATTATCATTATTTATACCTTTTATAAATGTTGAGAGAGTTTTCTAAAAGTTGCTAGATAAGGCTATCAAACAAACTATTTTTGTTTAATTATAAAGTTGTTTTTTGTTGTTGTTAGTTGAATAATTGCAATCTATGTAAATAATTTGTCAATTTTCACACATTATATGTATTCAACAAAATAAACATCCAAGATAACATTTCACTTTATACAACACATGCAGGTAAATTACAATATTGAATACAAAAGTGATATTATGCATTAGATTGTATTATGAAAAAATTATAAAAGAAGGAATTTATATTAATGAAATGAAATCTGTAATGATTAGGATGTTAATTTTAAAAAAAGGATAATAGGTTAATTTACTTAAATAATTAGAGGGGGTTATTTTAAGAAAGGTATTTAAAAAAACCAATGTAATGAAAAGTTACGATTAAATCAGGTAACAACTCACTATAAATATTGCCACACTGCAAGCTAGAGTAATCTATGGATGCCAGAAGGCTTGTGCATAAAATCCTCATCTAGTGCCTACTCATCCAATATCCCCAGACTAGTTTCTGGCTTGTGGCTTTCATCAGTGAGAAGCCTTGGATTTGAGAGCACTGCACCTAGATTTTAAGAACTAATGCTACCCTCCAGTAGCCACCTTTTATCTCTACTTAACTACAAAACTATAAGTCTTAAACTGAAAACACCATAATATTTTCAACTCAAGCCCATCAGCTTATGTAGTCATATAGGTCTGAACTCAGTTCAGTACCCATACATTTTGATATATATATATATATATATATATATATATATATATTTGGTGTATACATTTTGGTGTATATAGGTCTGAACTCAGCTCAGTACCAATACATTTTGGTGTCTTTGGTTTTTTAATAATCATAGTCACCAATATCCTATTAGGCAGGATTGGTGATCATGTGATGTTTATTGGCTTAAAAGTTATGATTGTTTGTTGGAAGAGTTTAAGGTAAGAAATAGTTGTATTTGTTATATGTACCATAGAATATTTGTATTTATTATTTTTTATGTATTTTTTAGTCGTTCCTTAATAAAGACTATAAAATAATATAGTCGACATGTTGGAGGATAATATTGTAAGTTATAATAGTTCATATTATAATAAATCAAGATTTATAAAGAAGTTTGTGTGTGATTTATTGTATATATATATTGAAATTGATGGGCTATTTTTAAAATAGAAGACTGTATTTGTTTGTTATTTTTTACTTAATTTATATTTTTTCTCTAACTCCTCAATTACTTGATTAAGATATTATGAATTTGTTAAGGCCTTGTATACTTAAACAAGCACTAAATAATCGGCCAATGTTTTCTTCCATTTAACAGACTATTTAAGACTTTTCTTTTAGATGACTAACAATATTCTCAGTATATTATAGATTTTTTTTTCCTGTGTGAAATGTGACATGTTTTTTCTGAAAATAATGACATTTCTATATGTTAATGAATGTATTATAGGTATTCACAATATTTTATACAAGTTCCTCTTTTTATATATGTAAATTAATTTGTAAATGGGATCACTATTATATATCAAAGCTAAATCTACAGCCTATGTACCTTAATGTCCAGCAACCAATCAGACATGGATCTGCTGGCTGAATGAAAACAATAGCAAACTTGCAGAGCCAGTTGCCGCACTTCAGTACATCTGGGCTATAGATTTAACTTCTATATATAAATAACTTTTCTAATTGTAGTTTTTTCTATATTCGTTGGTGGACGAGTGCCAGCACAGCTGTCTTACAAGCAGTTGTCCCGGGTTTGCAGATTCGCTTCCCGGCTGGATGCTTTGACACATGAAAAAAAAGTGGCATTGGTACAATCACTATCAGGTAAAAAAGATGGGGTCTATTTCTATTGAGAAGATATAATAATTACTCTTAGAAAGTCTGTTAATCAATTCAAAAAGATGTGCCAATTTCAATAAGCTACAATTTAAACCAATTTATTTTTCAATTCTGCTATCATATTTCAGGAATATTTCAGAATATCATAAGTTCCTGGTCAGTATATTACGATGATGACAGGTTTATATTTGTTTTTTGTACAAAAAAAAAATTGGTTAAATAGCACCCCTAATTATATCATTACAATGAAATATATATATATAAGCTATATTGTAAAAGTAAAGACATGATATAATTTCTTGTAAATCTCAAATTTTAAAATAAGTTTCTTTATATGCGTGTATTAGCAAATCTTAAGTCAAAATCTGAAATCTAAGCTTTATAATGTATATGTTTTGGTCTTAATAATATAAATTTATATATGTAAAGCTCAATACATAAATTACAGGAAAACTTCCATATGCACTACTCGAAAGTATTCTTTCATAAAATGAAAGTGTAAGAATATAATTCCATTTAATTGATGTAATCTTTTTAAAATATTTTTCAAATTAATTAACTTTTATATTGCTGTGATTATCATCCCCGGCAGCCATTTTGTTTTATTTACATAGTCCTCTCTTTCGGACAATATATTATCGACAAAGTTTATATTGGCATTAAGAAGCATAGCTAATGGATATGCCTGAAGCCAAGACGACATGTCAAATGAATATCCTAAAATATGTTACATCCCGTTATTGATTTTGAAATCTATAATTAAAGAGCAGAATGAAAAAAAAAGATTTACCAATGGAAACGAATAAAAGAAGAAATTTGAATTAACTTGATTAAGTTATAATTTATTTGTAGAGACTGAAATTGATAAATCTATTTATTTATTTACTTTTAACAATATTCGCTCATTATTTCTATTATAATCGGTTTTTGTTGCTGCATTTAGTTTTCACGTAAGTCTGCTTAGCAATCCAGCTGTTGATCAATAAATAATGCATTTATGTCATTATCTTTTTATGTACATCTTTTTATCCTCTTTATAGGCCCACCATTATTAAACATGTCTATTACTCTATATCTTCATAAATTTCAATATTTTTTTCTATATAATTATATTAACTCATCTTCATAGTTTATGTGTGTGTGTGTGTGTGTGAATAAATGCATTTTTATCTAATTGTTTAGCATTTTTATCTAATTGTTTATAATCTATATGTATACACAAATTTATATACACACACGCATATACATATGATGGAAAAAAAAATTTCTTCATCATTCCTTGACAGATAAAGAGTGAAGGAGAAGACAGGTTAACTAATTTCTTGTTGACAAATATTTTTGTGTTTTTGTTTTGATTTATTCTTTATCTAGGAATAACCAGATAAATTTTACCCATTAGTAAATGAATAACTAACTTAGTTGATTATAAATTTTCGAATTGAAAAAACAAATACTCGAGTTAGTTTAAATCTTCTGTTACTCCCTAAAAGAATTTAAATTTGAATCTATGATCATGAACTAGACAGATACATATGCAAGCTAAAGCTTTTTGTTAAGTATATTTTCATGCATGTATAAATACTACGTATTATATTTCAATTAAAAATAGTTTCATATATCATGAACAGTAAAATATGACATATACTACCTAAGTCTTAAAATATATAAATTATTATAATTTGTGATTTTAAATAAGCAAATAAATAATCTAGTTTAAAACAATACGGTTAAATTATTTTTTATTAGTTAAATGGCCTTATTAATGTGTTTCTATATATAAAAAAAAACTTTATAAGTATTTTTTGCCTCATGTGTCATAACATCAGCCGGGAAGCGAACCCGCTAATTTTATAAGTTGATATGTAGTCATGTCAAATTGTCTTCTTCTGCCTTATATGGAATAATTTGTGATTCTGTATCCAGTTGGATTAGTTATAAGATTTAAGTTGGTAATGATTAAAGCTCTTGGTTTTCAATTGGTAAAAGCAGATAAAAATTATCTATTTAAAATTTAGATTTTATAATAAATAATTGTATAATATTGTAATCTTAAGTTCTGCACCAAGAACTATGTTTATGTATTATGATGGTATATTAAAAAAAAAAAAAAAATACAGCATGTAGTTTATTTTCTATTTAAATAAGTCAATGTGTATATTAAACATTATAAATAATTTATCAAGTTAAATTGCTACTTATGAAGACTGTTATTATAAGATATTTTTTATGATAAATTTAAATAAAAATGAGCTTAATTATGTTAAAGTATTAATTCGGCTTACTCTGTTATTATCGAATGTTTTAAAACCATAGATTTAATAATCTTATTAAAGTTTTGTTTACTTATAGCTTAAAATACAATTATGTACTAGATTTAGCTTTGAGTAAAGATTTATTAAAGAAGTTACTTTAATTTATCACAAACATTTAATAACTGAAACACAGGCTTATTATATACCTGTGTCTATATATGTAATATATAGGGTATATGAGCACAGACTTTCACACGACCTACCACTCTCCACTCTATCTAATAACACTGCTACACTCAGGCACATATATGCTGAAAAGATAAATAATCACCAATATATGTATTTCATGCTAATCCAGCAATCATCAGTTGGTCCAGATTATCATCTCCCACACATATATACCATAAGTGCTCAGTTTTATATATTAAGATAGACAAACATCATACTTTAATGGACAGGTTCCAATCTACTACACACTTCAACTCTTTAACCGTCCATCCAATTAAAAATCTGATGATGGAATGCTCGAAAGCCACCCTGAGGCCGAGATTCTTGTCACACCCATGTTGACCTAAGGTCAATCTGAATCCCACATGTACAGGACATTGACCTTAGGTCAACATGGGTGTGACAAGAATCTCGGCTTCAGGGTGGCCTTCAAGCATTCCATCATCAGATTTTCAATTGGTTGGACGGTTGAAGAGTTGGAGTGTGTAGTATATTGGAGCCTGACCATTAAAGCATGAAATTCGTCTATCTTAATATATATCTGAGCACTTATGGTATATATGTGTAGGAGATGATAATCTGGACCAACTGATGATTGCTGGTTTGGGATGAAATACGTATATTGATGATTATTTATCTTTTCAGCATATATGTGCCTGAGTGTATCAGTGTTGTTAGATAGAGTGGAGAGTGGTGGGTCGTTTGAAAGTCTGTGCTCATATAACAAACGTTTAAGTAATTTAATAATACTTTATTACATTCTAAATAACAAATAGTTAGTTACAATTCGTTTTAAAACAATTCTAAGGTATATTCTAGTCTTTCATGTGTGTGCGCAGACGTGTATTTGTTTTAAAAAAGTTAAGAATAAAAAGATTATAATTCCATTTTCTTGTTTAACAAAGTTAATATGCAATATCGTTTAAATTGTAATATTTGTTCTGGTTTTTTTTAAAAATATATATATATCTATTTTTACTTTCATAAAGCATTATTTTTAATTTTGGAGAACTTTTAAAAAGTTAAATGAATTATATTATTTGTAATAATTACTTATCATTATATAATCATTTGTAAATGTATTATGCAATATTAGTTTGTTAAGTCTAAAAATTCCAATCTTTATAAAAAAACTTATTTTTAGAATGTTTTACTTGACAACTAATTAGAGGTTGAATTAGTTAATTAATTAATTATAGCCATATTTGTCAATTATTGAATTCTCCATACCACTTGACTTGAGATATATAAGCAACAGACCATGCATTTTTACTTGTACTTGTTCTCATTACTTATTTACTTCTTCATTTGTCTCTGAATATGTTAATTTATTATTTTTTTATTTTGTTAATTTAAGTCATGAATGTCCAACATCTCCCTACAGTATTTCCCAAACAGACACATCATAAGGAAATTCTTTAAAACAACTTGATTTCAATGGGGAAAAAATGATAAGCTATAATGTGCTTTGGAAATTCTCATAAAATTAATAGTTTACATTTGCTATGAACTGTAATTAATTCCAGTTCATGTTTCAATAATGTTTGCATTTAACTGAAACTAAGTCTACTAATATAGTGAATTTTAGAATTGAACTTAACTATTACTGCTAATTATAAACTGTATATTTGTCTTATTATTATTTACAAGAATTTTCTAAGTTTACTTTGTTTAAAAACAAAATTACCAGATTAATAGTTTGTAGAGTACTGTAAAATAATAAAGGCAGTTTTAAAATAATTATTTTGGAAATATAAAATATGTATACATTATTGTCGAAATGAAGTCTTTGTAATACTATGTTTTCATAATTTAAAATAATATTCTGTAAAACAATAGCATTGTGCTAATTTTAAAATAAACAAAATGTTTATTTTAACATCTACGTAATTGCAAAATGGGAATATTTTATTTTTCATGAATTATGTCATATTTTAAATGTATTATGAAAGAATTGACTTTCTGTTTGTGTGTTTTATCATAGATAAAATATGTATGCTAAAATACACTTCATTTTATCAGAGTATTTTATATCCTATAGAAAAAAGATAAATAAATGTGCTTTCTAGACATGTTAATGCTTTTAAAAATTCATATTGCATTGAATTTGAATAATATTGGGTTCTCTACAAAATTTATATTGCTTTACCGGAATATTGTGCTATATAAACATTATTGAAATATTTTTACTTGATATGAAGTATGAACAAAATAGGTGCTTTCTACAATCTATGTATTGTTTTATAAACCTCAGATTGCTTCAAAGGAACTAATATTGTGCTCTCTATAATTTTTTCATTGTGTTAAACTTCATAGTGTTCTGGAGGAAATAACATTATTCATACATTATATGGCTTGAAAAAATATTATGCTATTTTTTATTTTAAATGGCTTAATTTGTGTCAATGCTTATTGTAGTGCTTTGGGTTTTTGACACATTATTTTTCAAAATTGTGATATTTAAATAATCAGAATATTTTAATAAAATATTTTAAATTTCAAAGGAATCATTATTTAAACTATAGTGCTGTAGAGAATAGTATTGGAATCAATGAATTTTAGAACTAATGAACTTTTGAAGTGGTAAAAGGGCCAAAAAAATAATACTTTAGATTTAAAGTATATTTATATGTTTTATTATGTTTATAATATTGTTTGCTTATAATTTATGTATAATTTATGTTACATGAGTATGAGAGTTCTCAGAATATTTTGCATTGTAATATAATTGAAGGAAATATGTTCATTTGGTATGGAATTATTTAAAGTGTAGAATAAATGAAGGAATGAATTACTGGATTAGATATATGTCTTTTTATTAAAATATGAAACCATAATTCATATGCCTAGTTATTTTTACTTTAATTATAATATGTTTTATTGGTTTTTCACATTGTATGTATTTATTATTATTATTATTATTATTATTATTATTATTATTATTATTATTATTATTATTATTATTATTATTATTATTATTATTATTATTATTATTATTATTATTATTATTATTATTATTATTATTATTATTATTATTATTATTATTATTATTATTATTATTATTATTATTATTATTATTATTATTATTATTATTGTTGTTGTTGTTGTTGTTGTTGTTGTTATTATTATTATTATTTTAGCACCTATGCTTTTTAATATTTATATGAATGATCTTACGGATTGCTTAAAATCTTCTTATCTTTTGTGCTATGCAGATGACTGTAAAATCTTTAGAAGAATCACATCTGTGTTTGATTGCACTTTTCTTCAAAAGGATATAGATAAATTTAGTGCTTGGTGTGATATTAATAATATGACTGTTAATTTCAGTAAATGTTCCTTAGTCTCATATTTTAAAAAATCTGAAGTTTTGCATTTTTTTTTATTTTATTAATTCTCACAAAATAACGTCTGTTGAATCCCAAAAAGATTTGGGAGTTATATTTTCTAGTAATGGATCCTTTCTTTCTCATTTGGAAATGATTATTGGTAAGGCTTTAAAAATTATAGGTACTATTCTAAGGTTTGGTTATCATTTCAGTGGTGATACAACATTTAAATTATTTTTATCATTGGTTTTTCCCATCATTGAATATTGTTCAGTCATTTGGAATCCTAGCTCTAAACAGGGATGTAATTTATTACAATCAGTGTCTAATAAGTTTTCTAAATATGTTTCTTTGGGAAATAAAATTGTTGTTCATCTTTCTTCTAGAAGACAATATAGAGATTTTAAATATCTTTATAAACTTGTTAATAAAATAGTTCTTTTATCTAACACAATTTCTACTGTTATAATTAGATCTCATGTGGATGATACTTGGTCTGCTTCTGTTTGTTACATTAAAACTTGTCATTCCAATGTTCTTAGATTTTCTTCTTTATTTACGCTACCATCTTTATATAATCAGATTTGTAGTAATATTAATTACTACAATTTAGATTATAATCAATTTTGTAATGTTATTAAATTTAAATGTCAGATTTGATTGGTTTAATTTGATTATTATTACTATTACTATTACTATGATTATGAGAGCCATGTCTTTCAAAAGCATCAGCCATATAACTTTTTAATAAGATTGAGACAAGCTTCACTTTTTTGCATAAAGTGCAATCTAAATTACTTAGTAATCAAAGGTGAAGTAGAAAACTAGTATTTTTATTATTATTATTATTATTATTATTATTATTATTATTATTATTATTATTATTATTATTATTATTATTATTATTATTATTATTATTATTATTATTATTATTATTATTATTATTATTATTATTATTATTATTATTATTATTATTATTATTATTATTATTATTATTATTATTATTATTATTATTATTATTATTATTATTATTACTACTACTACTACTACTACTACTACTACTACTACTACTACTACTACTACTACTACTACTACTACTACTACTACTACTACTACTACTACTACTACTACTACTACTACTACTACTACTACTACTACTACTACTACTACTACTACTACTACTACTACTACTACTACTATTATTATTATTATTATTATTATTATTATTATTATGATTATTATTATTATTATGTTTCAAAGGATAAGCTTTATTAGTATTCTAAAAGGTTATACAAGTTACATTTGGCAACATAGTTCTTATATATAAATTGTTTCACAAAACTACATATGTACAATGATTTGATCAGTGATTGTATGCGTTATCAAACTAGAAGTATTTAAGAAAAAAAAAAACAGTTCAACAAAGTCAATGATGATCACTCAATCATACGATTATATACAATTAGATATACTTCAATTAAACTAAAGCAGGAATGTGTCTAATTTGTGTCAGTTGATCTGTAATCTTCATGTCTCTTTCACATATGGTTTGCAGCTTATTTCTGAATGTGATTGGATGTCTTCTGGGGTTATAATTATATATAAAATTATACCTTGTACACCATAAGGCATAGAATATAAATGTGCAGATTCTTATTTCAGCAAAGATACCCCTTTTAAAAGAGTCAAAGAGGGTTTTCATATTGATTTTTTTATCCTTGAGTGAAGTGCTAATAATTTCACGAATGTTTTCTAGACTTGGGAATGAGAAAAAAAGGTGGTTTTGTGTCTCCGAGTCCCTATGGCAAAGATTATATCATCTATATCTTTATAGTTTCTTTGATATTTCAAAAAATGTTGCATAGGTAGTGAGTCCAGATTTATCTTTAGGAGAAAGTCAAAATATTTTGGTTCAAGTGACCATAGTTTGAATTTGTGACATAATTGTTTATTAGTGATATGAAGTGAAGTTTGTACATCATCTTGACTTGGATGTAGAAGTTGATAAACTTCCCAATATTTATATTTGTCTTGTGGTGGTTTGAAGTTAAGAGTGTGGATTGTTAGTAATGGTGTAAGTAGTGTGTTCAGATATCCCTGGAGAGGAGGTGGTCTATAAATGTTACATCTATGAACAGTAATGGAATGGGAAGAACTCAGTAAAGCTACATGTAAATCGATTCCCTAGTTGGAATCTGTACACTTACTTTGATATATTTGTCAATAAATTAAGCAGCCTATATAAATATGAATCTAGTTTATATGTATATTACTAGACAAAAATATTTTTTATCATTGGTACAAAACAATTTACTGAAAGTTATATACACATGTATATATTTAGTTAAATCGATAATGATATATTAATAGATTTTTATTTATCAAGCATAGATTTAAAATTTGCAGTTGTTTTATACTGGGATAAAACATTTATAATAAATGTTAAAGTATCTTTGGTTTTAGTCACTAGGTGGTGATTAATAATGTTACAACAACCAGTCCAAGCTCATGCAAAGACAGGAAAAGGACAGTTGGAGCTGAGAAAAGTGCCCTATTAAGTGTGTAAGTGACCTTTCATTAAATCTTAGTTATCAAAAAAGAGAAAAACATAAATCTGTTAAAAGCAAAATAAAAAACGCTCTGATGATATTTCTAATATGGCCAATACAAATTTGAATAATAGTAATGACAAAATAGACAATAATTCTCCAACAGCTGGAAGAAGTTCTCATCAAGTCAGATATCCACCTAAATCACAATTAACTCACTCAAATGATAATTATTACAACAATTCTGACTCACAAAGTCACAAACCTCATGAAAACCAAAAGAAAACGTGATCAGAGAAATCCTACTCAATCGTTAAAAACCAATAAAGTTGAGATAGAAGACAATAATATTAAAAATGAGTTAGAAGCACTTAAATTAATGGTTTCTGAAACCCTGAAAAAATCTGCTAATTATCATAACAAATATCCCAACACACATAAGAATAATAGTGACATAAATAAATCAAAAACACTTTGTAGATTTCATTTTAAAAAACTGTTTGAGGACGCTATAAGCGATAACATCATTATGCAAAATCTTAAAGATGGAAAATTGCCTTCTAATCAACCTGTAGACTCTAAACACAATAAAAACAAAGAAAGTGTTGTTCCACACCAAGGAAAAGTAAATATGCCAATAAATTATAAAAATAGGAATAAAAGCAAAACCTATATCAATGTCTTTAAAAAGGAAAGTAAATGATAAGTCAAAGGAAAATGGCATCAAAATAAATAAGAACCAAAATTCTATACTGAATTTTCTTGATATGGAAATTGATAAATATATCACAACAAATGGAATCTCACACTGAAGAAAATTGGTATTCTTCTTCAGTGAGTTAACAACTCAATCCCTGACCTCTTGCTAAATTCTTTTACAAACTATATCAATGACAAAACACTGATTTTGGCCATAACAAATTGTAATGGAGGATTATTTAAATTCCTTATCAAAAAATTTTATAACATGATCTTTGAAAATGATATCTGGATGGGTATTAATAAGATCTTTTCCCATCCAAATGATAGATACATAATTATCAAATTTACTTCATGGTCTACTAAAAATTGTTTCAAGAATAACATTAGACACTTGGATGAAAAGATCATCTGCACAATTGATATAATTAGAGCAATCACACTCAATGGAAAGAACTGTCTGATGAATTTTATCAAGCAGAATTGAATAACATGCTTGTGAAATATGGAAAAACAACCAAACTAATATACAGATATGATCATAGAACCAATGGCCACATCCTGTCCAACAATGGTACTTTCACTATTACCTTGATGATAGGGATCCACCCCAATGATATACCAGTGGTGCTCTATTCAAGAGGTTCGATGATGGTTCTAATGGTCTGTTGAGTTCCACCACAATGTTTTTTTGCTTGGAAAAAAATCATTTTATTAAAGACTGCAAAGCTGTATACGACTTGAAATGGAATGGGATTTACAAATGCAATAAATAGGCATCAAATCCAACACTGGGGACAACACTGGACTCTAAAGTAACTGATGAGGACAATCCAATTGACTTGATACAATTTAGACACAAATCATAAAGAAGTCAACCAACCTGATCCAACTATGACAATTTTAAAAGAAATCCCTGTTCACACTCCCATGTATAAACTGTTGGCACAACCCCTTTGATATGCCAATCAGTTCAAATACTACAACACCTCATGAGTGGGAAAGGTCAAAACCAACCTCATAATTTGACTGAGAATGAGACAAATGGACCCAGGTTGGTCATTGGTGAGAATGAATCAGACTAGTCATTGGTGACCAAAATGAATGGGTCCATGAAGACCCTAGTCTTATAGGAACAAAACAAAATAAGAAAGATATCATCAAAGGATAAGAAAAAAAACCAAGACAACAAATCAGGTCCAGCTCAGATGAAGATATTTCATTAAATTCAAATGACAATTCTAAGAAACTAAATATACAATACCATGAAGATATTGAGATAAACCAGTGGCATGATAAGAATAATAAGAGAAGAAAAGCCAATACTCAATCCCCTATCAAGATCTTATCCAGAACTCCTGAGGCAGAAGATCAGATCATAAATCAAGATGACAGTAACAGGTGAGAACTATTATTAACTTTCATAGACCTTAGTGACACTGAAATCTTCCAATCAGACTGGGGACTTCTTCTGAGGTGGACAATCAGTCTGTGGAAAATGAACATAATAGTCTGGCCAGAAACAGAAAGAATAATGGAATGGTCGATGTAAACCTATGGATAATTGTGGGGTCAATAAGGGACAGATCACCTCATACAAATTAGATGAAGCTAAACTTCTTTGGAGCTAATGTTAAAGGTCCGAACTAGATTGACAGGGCCTTTATTATTCAAAATTGAATGTGGTATGAATGGCAGAAATGAAATTACACATAAATTTATGTTGTAAAATCGCGATCAAATTTCTCCAAAATATAAGCTTCTTTAAATACTCAATTTCAATGTCAGCACAGGAGGCATAGCTATTTTAATGAATTAAAAGAAAGACCCCTCTACTAGCTTCAAAATTCTGCACTTAGACTCAAATTACCTAATTGCAAACCTAAAATATAACCACTTTCAAATCAATCTAATCTACCTCTACATTAAAAATAACCACAATCTAATCATGATTCACTGACATCAATTGGGTGATGGCTTCAAAATCATTCTAATAAGTGATTTTAATGTGACATATAGTTCTTTTGAAAAAAAATATATTCACCTCCTTAATCATATACTGATGAGTGCAGAGGGCTTTTCCCCCATAGACACCCCTTCTACATGAAAATGCTAGATCCTTGAGACCTTGTCTACTACTCCCCTACTATTTATTTTAAAATCAATGCAAAACTCCAAATGGTGATATTTTCTCACCACTTTGCCCTAGAGATTTCTCTTGAAACTGACATTTAACATCCGATAGTAGAAGAGAATACCAACACCATCCAAATGTCACTAAAACAAATCGCACCTGAACGGATCTTTTCCAAATTATTATGATATTAAGTTAAGATGATATATATATATATATATATATATATATATATATATATATATATATATATATATATATATATATATGGAATCTTCAGTTTGAATAAAGTTTGTAGCAAAATTAAATATTTTTTTTTAGTATAACTATACTTTTAAAACATTTTATTATTAATAAAAACAATGAAAATATTTAAGTATTATTAAAAATATCTAGAAAAATAAAGAAAAAAATTATTTCATTGCCATTACTGGCATGAAATTTTTGTTTTTATCTTCTTTCTAAATAGATAGGATTTTAATGTTCCAAAGATATTAGTAATTATAAAAATGAGATATATTTTATATTTATTAATTACACTTCAGTAATTCAGCTATAGATAATTTTCTTCTTTTCTGAGCTAACATAATAAATGACTGTTAATAAAAATATATACAGGAAAGGTAGCTTTTTTTAAATAATCAACTTTATTACTGCCCATGTACTTTCAATATAACATGTATATCATATTCATGGCTCATAGTAATATAACTAATAATCAAATTACTATCCATAAATATAATGTGCATGTTATATTGTAAGCATGCTAGGCAATAATAAAGCTGAATATTAAAAAAAAAATCTTTTCTGTGTATGTTTTCAAAGCAGTCATTTATTGATGCTCATTGCCTAGTTGTAATTTGAGTTCATAGTTCAACATTTTATTTTAGTATTAAATTCTTTATTATGTATTATGAATCAATAAATTGTAGTTGATTTATTAGAAATATAAGTTTACAAATAAAATACATATTTAAAATCACACTTAAACTTTCCAAATATAAATAGTAATAAAATGAAATAAATAATGAGAAAAATAAGGTTTTTTTTCTTATTGGTCAATTACAACAATACTGATAAACAAATTACCAAAGCTTTTATTGATTAAACTTCATTTTTAAAGAACTGAAAAATTATTGTTCAGTCATCATAGAGCTATGGAATTCTTTTTTATAATTTAAAATTGCATTTATAATTGTTAAATGTTACAAAAATTCTGTAGTACAATGTTTGACGGATTGAAAAAATAGTACATTTCCTTTTAGTATTCTTAAGAATTTCTTAACTTTCAATGTCTACAAACAGTATATTGTAACATTAACAATTTTAAGATGCCAGAATATATTATTTTTTTAAATTATAATTTCAATGTGACTATTTTACATAAATATAATTAGTTTAAATTTAGCTTGTATAGATTAAATTTTATGAACCTCCCCCATTCTCTGATTTATCAGTATTTAATACTGCTTTATAATGTTAACAGCTGTATTTTTTTTGTCTTTTATATGATCACTTTTTTTATATATTTTTTTAAAAGAAATATTATAACTCTTATTGGAAGTAATGACAACAATAACAACAAGAAATGTTTTTCATCATAATAACTGATTAAAGAAAGTAATCAACTGAATCCAGTTAAACAACAGTAATTTTATTTTTTTATTTTTTCATTTTTATGGGTATATTTTAAAATTTTATTTATAGAAACATTTTAATATATATTGTAAATAATGCTTATAATAAAAACATCAAATTGGATATGATGTTTATATAAAACAAATACTCTTCTTAGGACTAGAATGAGATATTACTTATAATCGAAACATGCCTGAATCTGACTTTAATCATTGCACATTAATTTTTATTTTTAAAAATATAGTATAAGAAAAAAAAATCTAAGTATAAACATGAAAATATTTCTTTTTAATAATTATTATACCAATATTTTGTAAAAATACATATAAATATTTAATTTTAAGTCATAATATAGTTTGCTTATACTCAAATTTTTTTTGTCTATTTATCTTCCATCTCAAACAATGAATACTCATGACCACACACATATGCCAAAAGATACATGATTCCCAATATATGTATATCATGCATAACCAGCACACATCAGTTGAGTCAGGTCATAATCTCCCTCACATATATATATATAATCCATACTCAGTTTATAATAAGATAATCTCCCTCACATATATATATATAATCCATACTCAGTTTATAATAAGATAGCAATTTCTCAAACTTTAATGGTCAGGCTTTATCATTTTATTTGTCCAACTATTCAACCATCCATCTCATTGAAAAATAATAATGGAATGCTTAAACCTCTTATTGGATTTGATATTGGAGTCATGCCCATGTAGTCATTAAATAATATCTACATGGGTATGACTATAATATCAAATCAAATAAGTGCTTTGAGTGAACTATCAACAGTTTTTAAATAAAATGGATAGTTGAATGGTTGGAAAAGGAGAAATTTGAAGCCTGTCTGTTAAAGTTTCAGGAATTGTTATCTTAATATAAGCCAAACATTGATTGTGCATATGTGTGGGATATTATAATCTGTTCCAGTGACTGGTGCTGGTTTGCATGATATGCATATATTGAAGAACATGTAACTTTTTGCATGTGTGTGGTCAAGTGTAGTAATTGCTTGAGATCAACTGGAGGGTGAATAGACTGAAAAATTCTGAGTTCAAATCATTCCAATTACATTTATCATTATTTATATAAACTATAGAAAATATACAAGTTTACTGCTTATTGCTAACATCAATAGAGCAATATTTTACCAGTTTGTTTACTTTCTTAAGATCAAAGAATATATCATTCAGCAAGTTTAGGTTTTTGATATTTCATTTATGGATTTTTTTGTGAATTATTGACATCTTCAGACTTTTCTCTTTATCTAATAAAGTAATATTTACTGCAATTCTTGTTTTACAATGAAATACATGTAAAAGTGACAAATAATTCTTAAAATCACTCCAAGACAGTTGTAAAATTCAAAGCATAGCAGTATCATCACAGCACTTTGCCTAAGCATAGAACTCAGAATGTTTGAGTTAAACATATCAATCACAAAATGGAAATATATTTGAAAAAAAAAAAGTTTTTGTTTTTACAAATATAAAATAAAAAAATCATGTTAATTTTGCATTGAATACTTGTAATTTATGTGATGTGATGCACTGTGACTACTCCTTAAATGGAGTAAAGAATTTCTCAGCAACTATGCCCAGATAAACCTGTTAGCCACTTTTACCTTCCATTCCCCACTCTAAGTTTTCCCATATTCTGCTCCATCCCATTTTCACAACATAATATTTATCAACTCTATGACTTTTATATCTAAATCCCCCTTATCTTTTCTCAAACCCAGCATAAAAACCAATAACCCACTTTCTGTATAATCACTTTTTTCATATTTATATTTCCATAACTTCATTATTTGTACCATTTCTGTTTTCAGGCATTTACATTCAATTAACAGATGCCTAATATTTTCTATTCCTTTCTTACACAATTTACAGACTAAATCACCCATATTTTTCCACTTACATGTATATTCTCTTGTTGCTAAAGATTCCATTTGAGCCTTAAACAATAAACTGCTTTCCTTACTATTATCATACATTAACTTGCACCTAATATTCTGTTTACTTCTCTATATATTTAAACTCTTTTTACTCTCCATACTAATTCTCCATCTCTCTAACTCCTTATTCTCTATTAATGAATCTATTCTTTTATCCATTCCTTACCACTATAACACTCAACAATCTTCATAACAAAATCATCCCACCTTTTGTACAAATATACTGATATAAATTCTTTATCCAAATCTTTTGAATACCACATTACCTTTCACACCCATCTTGTTGCTATCCTTTACTCATAACCCAATTAAATACTATTTTGACTATTCTTTTATTATCCATAAACTGCAATCTACCAAACATTTTCATTTTACTTTTTGCATCTCTCATATAAAAACTTGACCATCCCATTTCTCATTGAATTGCCTCCCTTGCTGTTCATACATCTGCATCCAATGCATGTCTTCCTACTTTCTTTTGTACTTCTTCTAAATAATCTAATAGCCCTTTACTAACACATCATTACCATATGTTAACCCTGCTACTGCATCTCCTTTTCGTATAATTCTAGCTACGTCATATTTATTATATGAAAACACTGTTAATTTCTTTATCAATCCCTTTCTTTTCTTTGCTTCATTTATCAATTTTTTCTCCCATTCATCCAAACAATTTTTCTGATTATTTAAGATAATTCCCAAATAACTATATCCATTTACCACCCTTAACTTTATATCTCTTCTTGTAATAAACCTGACATCTATGATCAAAAACAAAAACTAAATTCTAGATTTATTAATGTTGAATAGCAATTATTCAATAAAATATTGCATGTGGAAATTAGAAGTAGTAACAATACAATTCTTCTCTGTATTATTGTATTTTGTACAATTCCATGATTGCAATCCCAATCAAGTTGCCTACTGTGAAAAGAATATCAGAAGTAAAAATTATACATAATGAAATATTTTATTTTTATATGCTTTTATACTATTTAAAAATTATTTAATAAAATGTTAAAAAAAAATTCAAATAATCTGCCATTTATATTTTATTAGGACTTCCAGAAAAAAAAGTTTGCTTTAAAAGAAGTTAAAAGGTAACATTTCAAGACATGATATAAACTAAAAACTAGAAGGTGATATAGCTGGATATATTTATAAGTGGACATTGAATTCTATAGTTATTATGTAACTCATTTTTTTATTTTTGTTGTATTTTTTTATTATTCTGGAATTAGAATGGCAAAACATGTGGCTGTTAATAAATACAAATTATTATATTAATATTAATTAAAATATTACATTAATGTTATTATAGTGCAACTAAATAGTAAAAAAATATTTGAGTGTATGATATAGCTTTAATTGAGATGGTTTAAATGCAGGAGTTTGCAAACTAACAGCAATAATGAAGAATTTTAGTCTTTTGTTGCACCAGTAACTAACACATACCATATAATTATACAAGTACTTTGAATAATAGCATGGTAAATGATCAAAAAATAGAAATAAATAAATCTTGAGGTATATTTTAAAATTTACCAAATTTACTGCACTTTTTTAGTCATTCAATTTATTTTAGCAAATTATTAATACTAAAAAATATTTTAATGTATATTTTGTTTAAACAATTTTAATATTTAGGGTATATGAGCACAGACTTTCACACTCTCCACTATTCTCCACTCTATCTCGTAACACTGATATACCTGAACACATATATGCTGAAAAAATAAACAATCACCAATATACGTATTTCATGCTAAACTGGCAATCATCAATTGGTCCAGATTATCTTCTTCACACATTTATGCAAGAAGTACTCAGACATATATTAAGATAGCCAATCTTCATATTTTAATGGACTGGCTTCAATCCATTCCATATTCCAACTCTTCAACCATCCATCCAATTGAAAATCTGATGATGGAACACTCAAAGGCCACCCTGAGGCTGAGATTCTCATCACATCCATGTTGACCTAAAGTCAATATGAACCCTCATGTACAGGACATAATCCATTTAATACATATACAAGGGATGGAATAGTGAATAGTGTGTAAGTTTGTGCTCATATACCCTATATATTATATATATTGATACAGGTATATAATAAGCCTGTATTTCAGTTATTATATTGTAGAGATATCTGCCCATCCCTTGTATATGTATTAAATGGATTATGTTCTGTACATGAGGGGTCAGATTGACTTTAGGTCAACATGGATATGACAAGAATCTTGGCCTCAGGGCGGCCTTTCAATTGGATGGATGGTTGAAGAGTTGGAGTGTTAAATGGATTGAAGCCTATCTATTAAAATAGGAATATTGGCTATCTTAATTAATATATGTCTGAGCACTTGTTGCATATATATGTGGAGAAAATAATCTGGACCAAGTAATGATTGCTGGTTTAGCATGAAATACATATATTGGTGATTGTTTATTTTTTCATCATATATGTGTTCGGCGTATCAGTATTATGAGATAGAGTGGATAGTGGTGGAAAGTGTGATAGTCTGTGCTCATATATCCTATATATTACATATATTGATATTGGTATATAAGCCTGTATTTCAGTTATTAAACAATTTTAATAAAAATAATCTACCAACCAGCTGAAAGGAAAGTAAGCACCAATTCGTAAACAAAAAAAAGTTGCTAGTTGTTATTTCCTAGGAATTATAGTAAACAATTCAGGTATTAAAAACAAAATTTATAAATTATAATAAACCTTGTTACCCAGTCTATGCTAACAAATATATATATATTTAAAGTAATATAGTAACAATTACTTGCCACTTGTCCTATTTTAAAATATTTATACATTTTGGACTTATTTAGAATTTCTAGATTAATTTGTGTAGTGATTGCAAAAGTCAATTTTAGCTTTACCTTTTGCTTTTATATATATATGCAACCGAAGTAGTCATAAAGATCAGCACAATGGATTTAATTAATTTCCATTTTTGATAATGTTATTAAGAATAATATTATGTATAGTTTAAGATTCTATACTGTGCAGAAATACAATAGCTTATTAAATAATTGATGCATTCTTGAGTTACTCTATAAATAAGTCAAATTAGGAGGAAAAAATACAGTTGGCATATAAAAATATGTTTTAGGAATTTAAAGGAGTTGTTAAAATGCTAAAAAAAATTGTTTGAAAAAGAGAGAATGAAATATAAAGAGAAGTAAGCGATTTTTAAAAAAACAAACAAATGTGTTGAAATATTGCCAACAATCAATTTCATATTTAGTTACTAAAAAACATGAACTTACATAATTAGATAGCATTATTTTATGTAGACTGGATTTTTCCCAGAAGCTTTCATTTATTCTTTAATATAGGAACTAGTATTTTTGATTTGTGTAAATCATAGAATGGTTAAATAAAAAACTAAGTTTCTTGTAATATATACAGGGTTTGAAGTCAGACATTCACACAACCCTCAACCATCCATGTTATCTCATACCACTAATACACTTGATCAACACATGTCAAAAAGAAAAATAATCACCAATATAAGTATTTTATGCTAAACCACCACTCGTCAGTTGGTCTACATTGTCATCATACACATATATACAATAAAAACCCAACTTATATTAAGATAGCCAATCTTCATACTTTAATGGGCAGGCTCTATTTTTTCGACATGTTATGTGATCAAGTGTATCAATGTATGAGATAGCATGGATAGTTGAGGGGCATGTAAAAGTCTGAGTTCAAACCCCCTATATATTATATATATAAGTACAGGTAAGAAAAAGTCTGTACTGTAAAAAAAAATTCATATTTTAAAAGTTTCTTGATAAATTCTAAGTTAAATTATAAAATTCACAATAAAGGATTTTAAATGAAACTATATAAATGCTTGAATGTTACATGATTTTCCAAGACACAAAGAGTACAATTTAATGTAGATGTGGTATGATGGACTATAAAAGTTAAGGCTTTTGGATCAATATTTAATTGAAAAAAGTAAAAATCTTATTTTAGTTAATTGAATGGAACTATTGTCTTCAATCCATGACTGAAGGCTCAAACATTATGTTTTTCTGAGCAACTGATTATATGATATTTAGATTTTATTTATTTGAAGCAATTCTGTGAATATGGTTCAAATATTAGCTTTTTTTTTAAATGTAAAGGTTGGAGAACTTTTCAGTTATTATTTATAATTCTTTAGGTAAAGCTTATTCAATATTAATTACATATGCGTTCACAAGTTGATTTTAAAACGTTTATTTGCAACCCATAGAATCTCTCCTCATAATATTACTTTGAATTTGGTTTTTTCATTTATAAAAAAAACATACAAGCCAGAGTCAATATTTTTCAGCTAGCGAAAGGATATTATCTAAACTACTGTAAAATGTATATTACTTGAGTTTTAAGTTTGGTGGTCTAGTGATTAGCATAGCTGCCTTCCAAGCAGCTGGCCCGGGTTCGCTTCCCGGCAAACACGTTTGACATATGAAAAAAAAAAGTTTAGATATTTATATAAATTACAACATATATAAAACAAACATATATATTTAGCACTTTAGTTCATAAGTTTAAAGTATTTTTATTTATTTATATATGATTAAGATTAATTCAGATTTCAAAGGAAAAAAAAAATATCAAAGTTTTACTTCAGCAATTTAATTACAAAATATTTATTATTTTATATATTTGAGTATATATCTATATTTTGCACACACATTATATATCATGAATTAATAATGTGATATATTTTTACCAAACAATATAAGGATGTGACTTTTTATTACCTTAGTTTTTATCTCATTCATTAAAGAATATTTTATGTTAAAAATGCTTTAAATTATATAGTAATACTTTCAATTATTTCCATTCGATACATTTATAATTAAATAATATGACTTGCATTATAAATAGGTAAATTTCGTCACATGTCAATGACAGTATAGTCTCCCATGCGTAGCAACTGCAGGTCGGAGTTCATAACTCAGCCAGGTATTTGTAATGTTTAAGCTGCTCGGGTTCGCTTCGGACTCAATCAATACTACAAGTTTAATCAGTTCGGATTGTTTTGTCGATATCTTTAAGTCCTGCTATCGCCGAGAAACAGGCTTTTAGCACCGGCCAGCGGTTCGCCTGCAGCCGCTGTCACTCCACTCAGCTCTTGCAATACGTCCCACATCAAACGCTGCCAGCCCATCTTTTATTAATCAGAGATCGATAGTATGCTTTTTACTCGATCCCTAAAAATGTGGATTTATAAGCCTGAAGTAATTATTGGAACATGTGGTGGATATATAACGTTGATGGCGGCACGTCTCTTATACAAGAGATTTATTCGGTAGGTACGGCTTAGTAAGTTATGGGCCAGATGATTGAGAAGGGATGAAAAACTGGACACCCGTAGAAGGAGAAAGAAGATTGATTTTGTATGATTAAAACTGTATGACGTGTAATGAATTTATAAGCTGAAAGACTCGTATAAAAGTTATTAAAAGAGTAGCAATATATTTATTTGTCATAGCTGCAAAATTTTTACATGTGTGAATATAAATTATATTTACGCATTATTGTAGACATAAATAATACATGTATATAAAATATATACAAAATTAATAAATATGTATATAATGCAGTCATTCGGATTTTGTATATTAATAATATATACGTTATATATTACCTATTATTTGGGTTGAAGCAAATAATCATTGTTAGAATATTATTTTATTGCTGCTTATTTAAGTACGACTTTTGCTAATTGCACTTCATCATCATCCATAGTAGCAGCCGCACCAACTGAAAAAGATAAAAAATATATTAATAGTAATAATAATATAACTGAATTTAGTTTTACAATGACTATACAAAGCAATCTATGAAATACAAATATATCACATAGAAAACACATTAGTCCCTTTTGTTATGTCGTATAATTGCTTCCGCAGAAAACTTTCTTTTTTTAAAATCCTTCAATACTATGTCTAACTGTAGTTTTCCGATGTATTCTATTTTCTGCTATATCTTTTCGTTTATAATTTGTTTTTTTTTTAACTATTTTATATGTATATCTCTTTTTTCAATTATTTTAAAACTGCCATTTTTAAAATCATGCAATTATGTATATATTTCAAGATTATGAACAACCCGATATCTTTTTTTTTCAGCCACAATTTAAGATATTTATTTATATATGATTTATTGAAAATTTATCATAATTTTGTAGGTCATAATAAAAAAAAAACTTTTAAAGGCATTAAGTTTAAATTTAATTTATATTCTTATCATTTTGTCTATGCTCCATGTCTGCAGATTACACTACATGTCTAACGTGTTCAAATGCTATAGATAAAAGATAAACATTTTATAAAATCTTACTAACAATTTTATAAAAAGAATAAATAAAAATGACAGTATTATTTATTACTAATAGGCATTTCATGTGAAATATTTTTTTCTTGTTATATTCTCTAAATAAAAGTAGCTACATGTCACTTTACTGACCAATTTGATTAGCTAAATAATCTCATTATGAAACACTTATTTGAAAACAATTCTAAGTATTTTTTAATTCCTTACAATTTTTGCAGTTTTATTCCATATGAATTTGAACCTTAGGACATGAATATAAATGATGAATAGATAGAGTAACCAGTAATTACATAAGTTATAAAAAAAATTTATTTTGGCATATATTCTGATTTGACTCAAATTTTTTTTATGAATCACCAGAATTTTACAAATGTTACTTTACTTTAATAATTTATATTATAAAGATGAAATATGTTTTGTTTTAATTATTCAACGTTATATAGTTGACAAAGACTACAAGGAATGTAGTCAAAAGTACTTCTAATAAAATAAGATAAATATATATAAATATTATTGTATTTGATATATATATATATTACGGTTACATGAACTAAAAAGCCAGAAAAAAATGTTTATTCACTTACAATTGGAGATTTTATATTTAACTTTAAATAAAATATTGGAGTCCAGAAAATAAAGTCAATCCCTTATTATAAAAAAGTAGGAATTGATTAATTAATTTCTGAACTTTCCCACACTTTTATTCCAAGTTAAATATAAAAAACCAACTGTGGCTGAACAATTATTTTCTAGCTTTTTAGTCCATAGTAATATGTTTATTTAATGCGATTTTGAAGTCATGCAATTCATGTTTCTTTTTAATATCTTTGTATGTGGTTTTTGATAAAAATTATTAGATCAGTAGTCAAGCTCTGATAATGCGCTATTACTTTAAATATTATAAATTTTGCATGCTCATGTCATATTTAAAATAATAGTGCATTATTGGAGTTTGACTTCCATCTAATAATTTCAATATTTCAGCACTTTATAATAGTACTATAATAGATTTTATGCAATAAAGAAGTTCATAATTCACTTAAAATTAGGATTTCCCCATTTTATATACACACATTAATTTTTACAAGATTATAATGTAAATCTGTTCAAACATTATAGATGCCTATACTATATATGTTGTTCTTTTTGCATTTTAAATCACGTTCTATTTTTGCTTTTTAAAAAAAGAGTCTGTAATCAATTAATCATTTAGTGTCTGCAAGTAATAAATTTTACAAGATTATAATGTAAATCTGTTCAAACGTTATAGATGAAAAATACTATGTATGTTGTTGTTTTTGCATTTTAAATTACGTTCTATTTTTGCTTTTTATAAAAAGAGTATGTAATCAATTAATCATTTAGTGTCTGCAAGTTTATTTTTAAAAGGTGTGCAACAGCAGTGGGCACAATTAAATTTGACAATTAAAATCTGATTTTTAATTATAATTAACAATTTAAAAATTATGTAACGTGATCTGAAATTAAGGTGATATGAAATGAAATTTGATTTTTAAATGGAATTGAAAATTTAAAAATTAAAGATGAAAATAAGAATTTAATTTTTAATTTTAATTAAATTTTTTGCAACAGTAGTGAGTCAGTGTCTTTTTATTATTGGAAGTTTTAAGTTCTTATTTAATGGAGAAAAAAAAACACCCAATAAAATGAATTTCTTTGGAAACAAAAATTTCAATTTTAGATTGTTTAGTGAAATGGGAAGAATCAACAGTGATTGGAAAACGTTTTAGTTGTATTTCATCTTGATTTTGTTTAAGGAGAAGTTACAGTACCTCACATCACATTATGACAAATCTGATGTCTCAAATAGCGATAATGATTAAAATACCATACATGTATGAAAAAATGTAAATTACGCATAAAAATATATTATTTTGAATAAAATTAAATACTGTAGTTAATAAAAAAAGTAAAAAAAGTTTGTCTTGTATCAATATTTTTCAAATTTGAAATTTTTTATTAGTCGTATTTTATTTCTTTATTTTTTTTATGCGAATTTTAAAGTAATTTTACGTTGTTGCTTTGCTTTTATGCGATTTTTGGAAAATTACAGTATGTATCCCCCATTTTTCAAGGTACGTTAAGTCTGTTTTTGTGCACATTTTCTGAGGAACCTATCTATCACATAAAATGAGACCCAGGTGTATATATATATTACTTATGTATATATTACTTATCCATTGAATTATTAGACTTTTTTTATCTTAATTACAATACATACTTATACTATAAATAAAAATTTGATAGTAAACCTTTATATTTTAATCTTATTATTTGTTTACAAATAGAAGAACAGCATCTTATTATAATTTCTAATATAGTTTTAAAATCGAGATGCTAAAATACTTGTGTTAAGAAAATGACAAGTAATGACAAACTGCTACTGGTGATTAGATGTTATCACCTATTTTTAGTATTATATATATACTATTTATTATAATTGAGTATAGGACAAAATAAAACATAAATGTATTTTGATACAATTCATCATTAAGAATGGTAAATTCATCTATTGAGAACTATTATATTGAGTTTTTATTCCATAGTTTGATTAATATATCTCCCTTCAATTTTGGACAGGATAAATTAATGTATATATACAGTATATAGAAGCATTCTAAGACTTTTGGAATGCTGATTTCTGGTGAGTTAATACCTAGTCATTAAAATAAATTTGAAGTTATTAAGTTAGTGATGTTTTGAATCTTGGAAGATTGTTGTAATTATTTTGAGAAAAAATAATTTTTATTTTATTTTATTATAATACTGGAATGGCAACAAACATTGAAAATTAAGTTGTTGTTGATTTTTTTTTAAAAAAATCTTTTGGTTGTCAATTTTAGAAATTCTTATATACATATATATATATTTAACTTTAACATTCTAAAATAAGAATATGGCCATGAGTAAAAAGATATAAGTTTTAAAAAATAAAAGTTATATAAAAATGAAGATATCAATATTAACATAAAATTATAGCTATTCCATGCTCGTATCTAATTTAATGAGTAATGTTTATTCTCAATTTATATATATATATATATATATATATATATATATATATATATATATATATATATATATATATATATATATATATATATATATATATATATATATATATATATATAGAACCAATTTACATATGTATGGTTCAAATATATTGGCATTTGGTAAGATATTTAAAAGCTAAAATGTAGAATTAAAAGATCTTTTATCCTTTTCATCGGCAAAAATTCTGCTTGGTTGAAAACTCTAAACTTTTGATTGGTCAATTACAAAATCAGCCATAAAAATATATTCATCTTTTAATATTAAATTAGTTTTAGTTCATTTGTAAAACGCAAATCAATAATTTGTCTGAATATGAAAGTGAAAAAACATTTTTTTAAAATAAATTTCTATTTATAATTATAAAAATATTTTATAGAGGAGAATCTAAAAAGAACATTCTTAACCTATTGGAAAATGTTGCGTATGTCAATGATTTTCTTTCTCAATTTATGTTATGTAAAAGTAAATAATTTTTACTAAAATTTTACATATTTTTCGAAAATAATTTTATTTTCAGCATATTTTATCAAAATAATTTATAATATGTAAAAAAATACTAAAAAAATACTGTAAAACATTTATTTTCACTTTCAAAATGAAACTAAAGAAGTTGCTGCAATGAAAATTATTATCAAGCACTCTCTTTTGTACATTATAAGCAACAACCAATCATCACCTAGGAAAGACTGCCTTCTCCCATTGTTAAAACTTTAAATTTGAATACTATTGATTTTTTACTTATAAAATAATTCTAGAGGGGGCAGCATCTTATGGTACTTTTTAAGCTTTAAAATGAATGTAAATTTGCTACAATAATGTAAAAATTGCCAGTTTTTGAGTGACTTGAAGCCATGATTGCCTTAAGCTAGTGAACTCCATTAAAAGGTTAAAAGACACATTTTAATTTTTTTTAGTTAGTATAATTTATTTTTTATAATGTACAATGAAAGTTTTTTTTTTGTTTTAAATTAATTATTTAATTAAAAATAAAATTTAAAATTGGAGGGAATAAAAAAATATGTTAAGATTACTAATCCAGGTAAACAAATAAAAAATTCCATATGAAAAAGATTAAAAGCAGTAAAACTTTGTAACTCTAATTAAAGATGGTGGAAAAATTTATAAAAAAAGAAGTTTGTACTTGAAAATACAAAATAAATGTATAAGATTATCAACTTGCATTTTATGATAAAAGCAAGATAAAAATATGTGCACAGAAGTCTGAAAACTAGACCTAGAGTATAAAAAGAATACAATTCCGATCAGGGTCTTGTCTTGTCTGTTTCTCTTTTTGCTGGTCCTGGATCACAAAAGATCCAGAACCACTCTATGCTGAAATAATTCATCATGTAGGACTGGACTGAAGCTTTTTCTGACATCATTCATTATGAAGACATCAACCCAAAAAGCTTTCATGACTAGCTTTAGAATGGACTGAGAACAGTTTAAACCCAATGGTCATGAGCTCATTCTACCTCTTATGAAAAACCATGCATGGTAATCAACAATCTTTGTAAACTCACTAAATTTACAGATAAGATTATTCATATCTAATTTGTGACCAAAAGAATTTTCACAACTAATGTTAGCTATAAACTTATAACACTGATAGAGACATTAACTTTAAATATGAAACTTCTAATACCCCTACATAGACTTTCAGCTTTTTATTTTATCATTTAAGAAACTTACGAAGAGTGTAACAGAACTGTATTGATTTAATATTATCTGGATTAGTGTATGTGCTTTTTAATTTTATTTGATAATTTACCAGTCAAATATTTTTATTTATTAGAATAAAATATTTCTAATGTCAGATTTTCATTGTGCATTATCAATGTTAATTATTACATTTATTAATGTTAGTTAATTGCATGATAAATGTGTAAAATACATTTTCCAATATGTTTATTTGTTAATTAATTTCCAGGAGAAATATTTTCTGAAAATAAATTAAGTTATGAAAATTATAACCCCTATCTATTTAGGTTATTGCTTTGAAATTATGGGATACGAGAAACTTAGGAGTCTATGAACTATGGTACCCTCTTTTATAAATTAAAACTAACTTTGTCAGCAATTCCAATCATAATATTAAGTAATCTTAAGCCAAGTTAATCAGAAAATAGAACTGTTTTTTAAAAATATGAACAAAATATTTTTCTTTTTCATAGCTTGATTAACTTTCTAGTGTGTAATTGAAGGCCTATATATATATATTGTAACCTTCCAGGTTGGCACCAGAAAGAAATGTGGGAAGGTCACATTTGTGCTAACCATGGCTGAAAGCAATTAGTTCAGAAAAATGAATTGTGATGTAATTTGCTAGTTGAAGTTAGAATTTTAACAAAATCAAAATTTTAAATGGGTATATTGATTGGTGGAGTTTTGGGGCTATATGTTTAGTGGTAGATGTTTGTGTACAATAGAAGATTTACATGTCATCATAGGCAGATGCATATGTGTATTATTAAGTAGAATTTTCTTTTTTATATTTTATTTATAATTTATTGATTATATATTGTCTTAGAATCTTATATTTTAAAAATGATAAAGATTATTTGTAATAGTAAATGACATTTTAAAATTAATAATTAATGTTTAATATTTTTTTTTAATTACTATGTAAAGTATATTCAAACATTATATTGTTTAAAATTTTATAAATAATATTTCTGGCAAGCTTCCAAAGTTGTCATGGAAACATAGAGGGCATGAAGAGAGAAAGACAGGGTTTACAACTAAAAAGTAATAAATAAAAAAAGCTCCGAGGAAGAAGTTAAAAAACTTAAATGAATCAAAAAAACTCTCTAATAGTATTATAACAAACATAAAAAAATCACAAGGATTCTAATAATATATTTATGGAAAATTTCTATTGTACCACTGGAGTAATAATGAAGAGATAGACCCAAAAGGAAACCAGCTTCAAATTTCTACCAAAAGTCATGATTCAAATCTACTACCTTTAAAATTGCCTGGATGTCTCTAAGTTAAGTAATTATTATAATTTATTTTAACATATATTAAAAATGAATAATATTAAAATGGCAACGTTTTGTAAAATAGAGCTACCTCAAATTTTTTTCTTAGACGCTAAAATTAAATGCCTGATTTTTAACTTAAAGAATTTTCTATCAATATTCTATAAAACAAAATTTAAAATGAAAAAAATTATATATCTAATCTGATATCAAGAAGATAATTTTATATTGTATAACTTCACTATATGCGCGTCTATAACAGGATAATTTTCAATGCATGCAAATGTAATTATAATGCCCCTCACAGAATTCTAAAAAGGAAAAGACTATTGTCATTCTTAACAAAATTATGCTTTAACAATGGATAGACATTTTTTTTTTTATGTTAACTAATATGTACGTTTCTTTCAACTTTCAATTGTGTTTAAAAAAAAAAAAACTTAACCTGTAATGATAAGATACTGATAAAAATTTTCATTACTGAATACAACAGATGTATAATCAATTTTTATTTATTTATTTTTTAAAGAACAAAAAAAAAAAACAAATATAATGTAACTTCATATCATTTATAATATGATTATTTATTGTTTTATATAATCTGGAAATTATATTATCGGTGGTTATAGATGTTTGAATATGTGCGTGATGCTATATATATTATTATTTTTTTTAATTGTATTTATTATGCTGAATTTCGTTAATGATTGTTATTTTTTTTTAAAAAAAAAAACCAATTAAAACCTTGTCAGTTATAAATTCGTTATATAGGAAGTAGATTAAATATAAGTTAACGATAGAAATGGTCAGGGATGATTAGATTAAGTATATAGATTAAGTGTTTTAGTTATTGTTTTCCTATGCTTGTGTTTAATTTTTGTACAGTTAATGTTAGATGGAATATATAATAATTATAACGGACAAGTGTTATATAAAATTCTATATTATGTATAAAAGATGATTAATTTCTGTCATCATCAAAGTTTTATAAATAATCCAATAGAATATAGTTTAGAAATTCATGATATTTATTATATAAACAAACGCACATATTCGAAGATATATGATTAACATATTAAAAGTAGTGAATTTTCATTTTACCACAGAAGAAATGTAATTGGTGATAAAGGTGTATCAATAATATTTTTTTTATTTATGATTTATTTTTGATTTTATTTTTTTTAATAAATATTTTATTGAATCAACAGCTTATAGGAATTCCTTGATTATATACGTTCGATTCTTCATTTCCACAGACACACACACACACATCTAATTATCATAGCATAGTTATAGAAGATATAAGTTTGTCAAATAATTCAAGTTTGAGTTAAATTTGTTTAGTGGTAATAAGTCTCAGTATTACAATGCCAGTAATACATTTTACTTTGTTTAGAATAGATAGTGATATGGATAGAAAAGTACCTGGTCCTAATAATTATCTATTCTATATTAAATATGATACTTGATGATTGTGCAATAGTTTAGTATTGAACAGATGCTCTGAACATATTTCAATTAATCTTATAATATTATTGTTTATAGATATTTTTATCATCCTTGTTGGCTTGATATATAAAGACCATACCCTATAACCTCAACTGAGCTAAGCCATAGGGTAATTTCAATATAAAAATCTTTTAATTAAGTTTAAATATAATTTATAATTATAAATTTATTCTATTTTGCATAGAATTGGTGCCTGGGCAATTATAAATAAGTGAAAAGATGGAGGTTGTAGGGAGGGTTTCAATATATATATATATATATATATATATATATATATATATATATATATATATATCAAAACAAAAAACATTACAACATATGTATGTATTATTTAAATATATAAAAAATTTCTATATTAGACAATGTAATTATAAAGCTCTCTCTATATACATGACCACATACATGTGAAAAAGATGAATGATCTCCAATATATGGATTTCATGCTAAACCAGCACTCATCAGTTGGTCCAGATCAGCATCTCTACCACATATATACAATCCATGCTCAGTTTGTATTAAGATAGAAAATCTTCAAACTTTAATGGACTAGTTTCAATCTTTACTTTCCAACTCTTCAGCCATCTGTTTCACTGAAAATCTGAGGATGGAAAGCTCAAAGTCCTTGTTGATGCCCATATAATTATTATATCCACTTGGACCTTGGGTCAGTATGATTCTTCACCCACAGGATCTTAATAAATCCATTTACTTATACAAAAGATATATGTTTAAATATGACACATTCAACCTGTATTTTGCCCAATTCTATTCCATATAATTAAATAGTTAAATTAACATCCTATATGTGAAAGATCAGATTGTGGATATGACAATAATATTATCATTAACAAGGGTTTTGAGCATTCTATCCTTGGATTTTCAATAAAGTGGAAGGCTCTATAGTTGGAGAGTGGAGGAGATTAAACTAGCCCATTAAAGTTTGAAGATTACTTATCTTAATATAGACTGAGCACTGATTGTGTATGTGTGTAGAAGATGGTGCTCTGGATCAACTGATGCATGTGGTTTAGCATGATATATGGAGATCATTTATCTTTGTCACATGTATGTGGTCATTTGTATCAGTTGGATAAGATGAAGGGTATAGCTGTAAGGAGTTTGAATGTCTGTGTTTATATATATCATTAGGAAAAGACCCAGAAAGAGATCACATGTGAGATGGATGGATGAAATAAGAAAGTATGCAGGGGTGATGTGGAGTAGAGAAACTAAAGATAGAAGAAGAAGGATTGAACTTGGAGAGATTTTCATCCTGCAGTGGATTGATAATGGATGATGATGATGATGATGAAAAGAGACTTTAACTCAGATTTTCAAGCTCCCAACACCTATTTACTCCATCTTATATAACAGATACTGAAACAGTAAGGTCTGCTTTGCAGATCTTCGTTTCATCTTTTCTTACCTATTTTATACCCTCATACCTTAGTTTGAACCCCAATCAATTGTAGTGTGTCTGCAATATGCTTATATACCGAAAATCCCACCTAATTTTAAACCATGAGTACAATGCTCATATTATATATATAAGTCATTCCCAAATAAATAAAAGATTATAGATTATGTATATGTTCACATAATTTTGATTTATTAAAAAGTAGGTTATATAAGTCGTAATTGCGCACACACTATGATAAGCATTTTAAAACATATCAAAATTATAAATAGTTAAAGTTATTTTGTTTGAATCTATTTACAAATATATTACCATCGTAATATATTTTGATTTAAAATAAAATTCATTTAGTAAATATTCGTTTAGTAAATAGATTCAAATATTGCAAGTTAAAAGTAAAATAATTTTCGTTTAATTTAATAAAAGTCATTCCAAATATTTCTTTAAAATAAATGAGGGACAATAGTTTAATTAGTTAATATTATATAAGTTTATCTAAAAACAGCAGATGTCCACTTAAGGTTTTCTTTAATTAATAAAAGTAATTTTTAATTAAGTCTAGTTTGTAATTCAAATGTCGACAGGGAAATTAACAAAAGAAATGAATTAATGTTGAATTCCTTTAGACATTCGGATAGATTTAATTACAGCTGATAAGTCCTATATATTTTTGTAATGCTCCAGGGCAGTTCTATTGTTAATTTCTACTATAAAAAGGAGGAGTTTTCTTCTAATGTGGCTAAGAGAAATCATTCTGAGTTCTATTCTAATAATTTGCTAACCTTGACATGACAGAGTAGAGGCGTCAAAATAGCTATGTCTTCTCAGAATAGCTGGCCGCTGCTCCAGACCATCGGAAGCTATCGCATAAGGAACCCTGGAACTGCTGCTGCTGCAAAAAACATGAACATTCCAGATTTTGCTGCTGAATCATAAAACCTGCCGAACATCTACCTGCAAATGCATCTCCAGAGGTAACCTAAATTAACCCAATAGTTCTTGTGATTTCTAACTAACATGCTATAGCTATTCTAAATTGTTTTTCTTTTATTTCACATAACTTTATTATGTACTTCTTTAAAGTGTTCAAATATAATCAACAGTTTTGCTCTATCCTTGGGTTAATATTTTCTATTTATAAAGCTTTCTTTTATTTTATTATGATAATGTGTCAGAATTGTCTTTGACCGAGTGAACTATTTCCTTTATTGAAAGTAAGACGCCGCTATTAAGGCATATTTTAAATTTATAATTTTCCAATTTTATTATCT
The DNA here is from genome assembly GCA_028023455.1 of Epiperipatus broadwayi. Lineage (NCBI taxonomy): Eukaryota > Metazoa > Onychophora > Udeonychophora > Euonychophora > Peripatidae > Epiperipatus > Epiperipatus broadwayi. The sequence continues at coordinate 5,567,155 of JAQFVV010000067.1, read as the reverse complement.
TGCAAATCACTCGTTCGAGGGTGATTCTTTCCTTTAATATATCATATAATCACATAGTTTAAAATCTACATGTTATTGATCTTAATCTAATATGAGAGTATGTGTGAGGTCAATGATTAAATGTGTCCCCTTATGCATAATTGCATATATCAATGTATACTTACTTTTCAAACCCGCAAGCATGCATTTTCATATTTTAATTACCATGTTCTACTTTAATTACAAAGTTCATCATTGACGTCGAGAATGTGCGGACCCTTTTAAATGAATTTCGGGGAATTTGATTGGGCATTTCTCTTAATCCAAGTAAAACACATTTAGATGTTTTATAAATACTAGTCTCGTATTGCTGGTACATGAATTGGTTGTTGAGACCACTTTGTTTTACTTTTCCAAGGATTCTTTACATGGCCAAGTCCATTCTCTTCGATTGCAGTTTCCAGGCAGAATGTGTTCCCAAGTGACACACCTGGGAATTAAACACAATCATCACCCAGTCACTAAGTTTCGGCTGTTCATCAAAATACTATTCCTATGGGTTAGCGGCGAGACGCCCTCCGTAATTATTCCGGATCTTCAATATTGTTTTATTTTATATTTATTTTACAAAGCATCCGTGACTTAAATGTGTCACACCCTCCAACTTTAATAAATTCATTATCAGCAATACTGACCTCCCAATGCAACTCTATTATTATTATTCTCAAATAAATGCTTTGATCACATTCCCACTTTGTTGCTTAGTAAGCTTTAGTCCATGCTATTCTCGAAATCAATAAATATTTTAGAACACTTAATTTTCAAATATTTTCTTAAACTTGTATAATTACTCAAAGCACCTCGCACATGTTCCTATCTCATCAAGGACATTATCGTAATGCTAGTAGACCGAGGAATAGAATATATCACTTTGTTTTAAAGTCTTTTTGTCAGTTGTGGGAATCTAATGCCAACAATTATTTAATACGCGTCCCTGTCTCATATAAGCAGACAGTGGTGTTATACATATAATTTATATGAATAAATTTTGTGAAATTATTTAAAACTAAATTTGATCTCTTATTTTATTTGATTCCTATCACTGTCTCAGTCTATATATATATTTTCTGCATTTCTTTCATAAATCCATAGATGGTAATTAGCCACCCAAGCTTCTTTTAGTATAGAGTCTTTTGTTTCTCCCTGACCACCAGGCACCAGTCAAAGATTATACTAGTAGTGGCATCAGATGCGTTATCATGTAGATGGCGCTGTGAAATTTGGACTTTAGATTCGAACTTAGTATATCTAGAAGGTAACCCCTCCTAGAGTGTTCAGTTTTATGTCTGGGTTTTGAATTCTGCAGTATGTTAGCAAGATAGACCTGATTCTGACTGTTACATAGTATTTTTTTTTCGGGTCCATGGCTTGCCCAAACGTGGAGCCTCGAATATTTAAACACCCACATCCCTGTAGCTTAATTTTAGCATTTTGTTTTGTTTTTATTCATTCAAATCCTTTATATTTTTGATATATAATATTTTCAAACTCTATATTATCTATTTGCATATATATTTCATGTTTTGTTTGACTCGGGCATTCAATTACTTATACTGTATAATCAGAACTTGTCCAAACTTGCTATAGTGCGATACGAGCCATCTGTATTTATCTGTATTTATTGTTTCATTTATGTCATGCTATATATGCATGGCATGAATTACTTAAATATTGTCCCAAGTGAATATTGTGACAATCCATGAATATTTCAAATATTGTATTTTCTATCAAAATAAAGTTTTATCATCTCAACGCGCAAGATAGCATAATAATAATTTTGTACGGTAATGACCTAGATATGTAATAGGCTATCATAGGGAATTCAGAAATAATCATAAATCAAATGTTGTAATCAATAAAAAAATGTGAATGTTTTAAAGAGTGCCCTTAGTTAAATGGAATAGTTATTAAAATTCATTTTGGGAAGCTAACAGTCTATGGATCCTTTTAACTGGTGACATGGCGCCCAAGGGTAATTTCATTAAACGGAGTTACTTCTAAAATAAATTTTGTCACCAGGCTAAATTCTTTTATATGTAATTTGTTTTTTTCAACGTTTGTAAATTTTCTTAGACCAAATAATGAGACGTGAATCGGATCAATAATTATGTAAATAAAAATATATATGTATGCCAATCTTAAATAAGAGGGAACGAAATAATTATACCTGGATCTAGCGAATGTTTATATATATAAATAAAGTTGCTTGAGTTTAAAAATATATTTTAGCAAAACAATTTGACAGGTAGAATTTAAGAAATTTTTTATGTACGGACAGTAAAATATATATGTTGGCAGCAGATTAAACAAGAAATTTTAGCAGTAGTAAAAGGGCAGTAGTTGGGGTTTTAGTGATAAATGTAAAAGCAGCAATTAGGCCAACAGAATCGAGAGGGAGATAGCCTATTAGCCATTAATAAAATTTGAAATCAAATGTAAAAAAATTTTGTGTTTAGGATAATAAAGTTAGCAATAAAATAAAAGGGAAAAAATCATCATCGATCACGGTAACATCCAAGGCCATGGAAAATACGGATACTAATGAGGTCCATTTCTGGACTATTATAGAATTGTTTAAGCAAGGTGAAGAAAGAGTGAAAAGATAGGAAGAAGAAAGCCGAAGGAGAGGTGAGGAACGTAGAGCACTGTACAGACTCCTCCCTGGATGGCAAGAGATGGCAGATAAACTCCTGAACCAGAAAATTGAGACAAATGATTCTGCAAAGAAGACTGATACACCAGACCTGGGACCTCAAACTCAGCCATCCAAGCTCAACACTAGAATATTTCATGAGGTTAAAGAATGTCCCAAGTTTTCTTTGGAAAGGGTGCTTCCAGCAAAGGATATCCGAGACTTAGGACATCCAAACCAGCTGACCAAGCTTGTTGACGTTAAAATATTCCATGAAGTAAAAAAATGTCCCAAACGTCATTTGGAAATAATATTTTCAGCATATGATGTCCGGGACACAGGACATCAAACCCAGCTAACCAAGCTTCGTCACAAAAATTTTTCACAAAGTCAAAAAATGTCCACAACTGTATTTAGACGAGATATTTCCAGCCAAGAATGTACAAGACCTAGGGATTCAAACCCAGGAAAACCAGGAAAATATCCCACCTGATATAGCAAGAATATATCGAATAAAGGAAATAGTGAAAACAATGATGGCACTGGATTTCAGCCCATGGGCCAAGGAGCCACCCAATAAGGCAAATAATTGGTGACAGCCTAAAGCTACAGTTATTAACAACCACTCTGGATTTCAGTCCCTGGCCTAAAGAACCACCAGACAAGGTAAAGAGGCCTGATAATCTGAGACTGCAGTCATCAAATTATAAAGGCAGTTATTACCCACCAGATCCAGAATTATAGTAGTTTTTTTTTAAACAACAACAACAAAAAAAATGGACACGTCACAGGATAAACGAGATCGGATATAAAAAGTGTTAAACTATTAGATTTTTTTAATAAAGTTTTGTTGAAAGAGGGGAGATCATAAAAAATGTTCGCTAGATGGTAGATTTATTAATATGATCAGGGTATATAATTCAGTTTCGTTTCTTCATTATATTTATATCCTGTACATTATGGGTTATCTTGTAAATTTTGTTTATGCAGGCTTCATAGGTGGACACCTGTTGTAAGATCTTTTTTTTTAACAATTTTTTTTTGTTCCATCACTAAGGGAATGTGAAACAGTAAGGTCTGCTTTGCAGATCTTCGTTTCACCTTTTCTTACCTATTTCCTACCCTCATACCTTAGTTTGAACCCCAATCTATCGTAGTGTGTCTGCAATACGCTTATATACCGAAAATCCCAACTAATTTTAAACTACGAGTACAATGCTCATATTATATATATAAGCCATTGCCAAATAAATAAAAGATTATAGATTATGTATATGTTCACATAATTTTGATTTATTAAAAAGTAGGTTATATAAGTCGTAATTGCACACACACTATGATATGCATTTTAAAACATATCAAAATTATAAATTGTTAAAGTTATTTTGTTTGAATCTATTTACAAAATTGTTAAAGTTATTTTGTTTTGATTTATTTACAATTCATTTAGTAAATATTTGTTTAGTAAATAGATTCAAATATTGCAAGTTAAAAGTAAAATAATTTTCATTTAATTTAATAAAAGTCATTCCAAATATTTCTTTAAAATAAATGAGGGACAATAGTTTAATTAGTTAATATTATATAAGTTTATCTAAAAACAGCAGATGTCCACTTAAGGTTTTCTTTAATTAATAAAAGTAATTTTTAATTAAGTCTAGTTTGTAATTCGAATGTCAACAGAGAAATTAACAAATGAAATGAATTAATGTTGAATTCCTTTAGACATTTGGATAGATTTAATTACAGCTGATAAGTCCGATATATTTTTGTAACACTCCAGGGCAGTTCTATTGTTAATTTCTACTATAAAAAGGAGGAGATTTTTTCTAATGTGGCTAAGAGAAATCATTCTGTTCTATTCTAATAATTTGCTAACCTTGACATGACAGAGTAGAGGCGTCAAGATGGCTATGTTCCCTCGGAATAGCTGGCCGCTGCTCCAGACCATCGGAAGCTATCACATAAAGAACCCCAGAACTGCTGCTGCTGCAAAAATATGAACATTCCAGATTTTGCTGCTGAATTATAAAACCTGCCAAACATCTCCCTGCAAATGCATCTCCAGAGGTAACCTAAATTAACCCAAGAGCTCTTGTGATTCCTAACTAACATGCTATAGCTATTCTAAATTGTTTTTCTTTTATTTCACATAACTTTATTATGTACTTCTTTAAAGTGTTCAAATATAATCAACAGTTTTGCTCTATCCTTGGGTTAATATTTTCTATTTATAAAGCTTTCTTTTGTTTTATTATGATAATGTGTCAGAATCGTCTTTGACCGAGTGAACTATTCCCTTTATTGAAAGTAAGACACCACTATTAAGGCATATTTTAAATGTATAATTTTCCAATTTTATTATCTTGCAAATCACTCATTCGAGGGCGATTCTTTCCTTTAATATATCATATAATCACATAGTTTAAAATCTACATGTTATTGATTTTAATCTAATATGAGAGTATGTGTGAGGTCAATGATTAAATGTGTCCCCTAATGCATAATTGCATATATCAATCTATACTTACTTTTCAAACCCGCAAGCATGCATTTTCCTATTTTAATTACCATGTTCTACTTTAATTACAAAGTTCATCATTGACGTCGAGAATGTGCGGACCCTTTTAAATGAATTTCGGGGAATTTGATTGGGCATTTCTTTTAATCCAAGTAAAACACATTTAGATGTTTTATATATACTAGTCTCGTATTGCTGGAACATGAATTGTTTGTTGAGACCACTTTGTTTTACTTTTCCAAGGATTCTTTACATGGCCAAGTCCATTCTCTTCGATTGCAGTTTCCAGGCAGAGTGTGTTCCCAAGTGACACACCTGGGAATTAAATACAATTATCACCCGGTCACTAAGTTTCGGCTGTTCATCAAAATACTATTCCTATGGGTTAGCGGTGAGACGCCCTCCGTAATTATTCCGGATCTTCAATATTGTTTTATTTTATATTTATTTTACAAAGCATCTGTGACCTAAATGTGTCACACCCTCCAACTTTAATAAATTCATTATCAGAAATACTGACCTCCCAATGCAACTCTATTATTATTATTCTCAAATAAATGCTTTGATCACATTCCCACTTTGTTGCTTAGTAAACTTTAGTCCGTGCTATTCTCGAAATCAATAAATATTTTAGAACACTTAATTTTCAAATATTTTCTTAAACTTGTATAATTACTCAAAGCACCTCGCACATGTTCCTATCTCGTCAAGGACATTATCATAATGCTAGTAGACCGAGGAATAGAAAATATCACTTTGTTTTAAAGTTTTTTTGTCAGTTGTGGGAATATAATGCCAACAATTATTTAATACGCATCTCTGTCTCATATAAGCAGACAGTGGTGTGTTATACATATAATTTATATGAATAAATTTTGTGAAATTATTTAAAACTAAATTTGATCTCTTATTTTATTTGATTCCTATCACTGTCTCTGTCTATATATATATATTTTCTGCATTTCTTTCATAAATCCATAGATGCTAATTAGCCACCCAAGCTTCTTTTAGTATAGAGTCTTTTGTTTCTACCTGACCACCAGGCACCAGTCAAAGATTATACTAGTAGTGGCATCAGATGTGTTATCATGTAGATGGCGCTGTGAAATTTGGACTTTAGATTCGAACTTAGTATATCTAGAAGGCAACCCCTCCTAGAATGTTCAGTTTCATGTCTGGGGTTTGAATTCTGCAGTGTGTTAGCGAGATAGACCTGATTCTGACTGTTACATAGTATTTTTTTTCGATCCATGGCTTGCCCAAACGTGGATCCTCGAATATTTAAACGCCCACATCCCTGTATCTTAATTTTAGCATTTTGTTTCGTTTTTATTCATTCAAATCCTTTATATTTTTGATATATAATATTTTCAAACTCTATATTATCTATTTGCTTATATATTTCATGTTTTGTTTGACTCGGGCATTCAATTACTTATACTGTATTATTAGAACTTGTCCAAACTTGCTATAGTGCGATACGAGCCATCTGTATTTATCTGTATTTATTGTTTCATTTATGTCATGCTATATATGCATGGCGTGAATTACTTAAATATTGTCCCAAGTGAATATTGTGACAATCCATGAATATTTCAAATATTGTATTTTCTATGAAAATAAAGTTTTATCATCTCAACGCGCAAGATAGCATAATAATAATTTTGTACGGTAATGACCTAGATATGTAATAGGCTATCGTAGGGAATTCAGAAATAATCATAAATCAAATGTTGTAATCAATAAAAAAATGTGAATGTTTTAAAGAGTGCCCGTAGGTAAATGGAATAGTTATTAAAATTCATTTTGGGAAGCTAACAGTCTATGGATCCTTTTAACTGGTGACATGGCGCCCAAGGGTAATTTCATTAAACGGAGTTACTTCTAAAATAAATTTTGTCACCAGGCTAATTTCTTTTATATGTAATTTGTTTTTTTCAACGTTTGTAAATTTTCTTAGACTAAATAATGAGACGTGAATCGGATCAATAATTATGTAAATAAAAATATATATGTATGCCAATCTTAAATAAGAGGGAACGAAATAATTATACCTGGATTTAGCGAATGTTTATATATATAAATAAAGTTGCTTGAGTTTAAAAATATATTTTAGCAAAACAATTTGACAGGTAGAAATTAAGAAATTTTTTATGTACGGACAGTAAAATATATATGTTAGCAGCAGATTAAACAAGAAATGTTAGCAGTAGTAAAAGGGCAGTAGTTGGGGTTTTAGTGATAAATGTAAAAGCAGCAATTAGGCCTACAGAATCGAGAGGGAGATAGCCTATTAGCCATTAATAAAATTTGAAATCAAATGTAAAAAAAATTTGTGTTTAGGATAATAAAGTTAGCAATAAAATAAAAGGGAAAAAATCATCATCGATCACGGTAACATCCAAGGCCATGGAAAATACGGATACTAATGAGGTCCATTTCTGGACTATTATAGAATTGTTTAAGCAAGGTGAAGAAAGAGTGAAAAGATAGGAAGAAGAAAGCCAAAGGAGAGGTGAGGAACGTAGAGCACTGTACAGACTCCTCCCTGGATAGCAAGAGATGGCAGATAAACTCCTGAACCAGAAAATTGAGACAAATGATTCTGCAAAGAAGACTGATACACCAGACCTGGGACCTCAAACTCAGCCATCCAAGCTCAACACTAGAATATTTCATGAGGTTAAAGAATGTCCCAAGTTTTCTTTGGAAAGGATGCTTCCAGCAAAGGATATCGAGACTTAGGACATCCAAACTAGCTGACCAAGCTTGTTGACGTTAAAATATTCCATGAAGTAAAAATATGTCCCAAACTTCATTTGGAAATAATATTTTCAGCAAATGATGTCCGGGACACAGGACATCAAACCCAGCTAACCAAGCTTCGTCACATAAAAATTTTTCACAAAGTCAAAAAATGTCCACAATTGTATTTAGACGAGATATTTCCAGCCAAGAATGTACAAGACCTAGGGATTCAAACCCAAGAAAACCAGAATCCCACCTGATATAGCAAGAATATATCGAATAAAGGAAATAGTGAAAACAATGATGGCACTGGATTTCAGCCCATGGGCCAAGGAGCCACCCAATAAGGCAAATAATTGGTGACAGCCTAAAGCTACAGTTATTAACAACCACTCTGGATTTCAGTCCCTGGCCTAAAGAACCACCAGACAAGGTAAAGAGGCCTGATAATCTGAGACTGCAGTCATCAAATTATAAAGGCAGTTATCACCCACCAGATCCAGGATTATAGTAGTTTTTTTTTTAAACAACAACAACAAAAAAAATGGACACGTCACAGGATAAATGAGATCGGATATAAACAGTGTTAAACTATTAGATTTTTTTAATAAAATTTTGTTGAAAGAGGGGAGATCATAAAAAATGTTCACTAGATGGTAGATTTATTAATATGATCAGGGTATATAATTCAGTTTTGTTTCTTCATTATATTTATATCCTGTACATTATGGGTTATCTTGTAAATTTTGTTTATGCAGCCTTCATAGGTGGACACCTGTTGTAAGACCTTTTTTTTTTTAACAATTTTTTTTTGTTCCATCACTAAGGGAATGTGAAACAGTAAGGTCTGCTTTACAGATCTTCGTTTCACCTTTTCTTACCTATTTCCTACCCTCATACCTTAGTTTGAACCCCAATCTATCGTAGTTTGTCTGCAATACGCTTATATACCGAAAATCCCAACTAATTTTAAACTACGAGTACAATGCTCATATTATATATATAAGTCATTGCCAAATAAATAAAATATTATAGATTATGTATATGTTCACATAATTTTGATTTATTAAAAAGTAGGTTATATAAGTCATAATTGCACACACACTATGATATGCATTTTAAAACATATCAAAATTATAAATTGTTAAAGTTATTTTGTTTGAATCTATTTACAAATATATTACCATCGTAATATATTTTGATTTAAAATAAAATTCATTTAGTAAATATTCGTTTAGTAAATAGATTCAAATATTGCAAGTTAAAAGTAAAATAATTTTTGTTTAATTTAATAAAAGTCATTCCAAATATTTCTTTAAAATAAATGAGGGACAATAGTTTAATTAGTTAATATTATATAAGTTTATCTAAAAACAGCAGATGTCCACTTAAGGTTTTCTTTAATTAATAAAAGTAATTTTTAATTAAGTCTAGTTTGTAATTCGAATGTCAACAGAGAAATTAACAAATGAAATGAATTAATGTTGAATTCCTTTAGACATTTGGATAGATTTAATTACAGCTGATAAGTCCGATATATTTTTGTAACACTCCAGGGCAGTTCTATTGTTAATTTCTACTATAAAAAGGAGGAGATTTTTTCTAATGTGGCTAAGAGAAATCATTCTGTTCTATTCTAATAATTTGCTAACCTTGACATGACAGAGTAGAGGCGTCAAGATGGCTATGTTCCCTCGGAATAGCTGGCCGCTGCTCCAGACCATCAGAAGCTATCACATAAGGAACCCCGGATCTGCTGCTGCTGCAAAAATATGAACATTCCAGATTTTGTTGCTGAATTATAAAACCTGCCAAACATCTACCTGCAAATGCATCTCCAGAGGTAACCTAAATTAACCCAAAAGCTCTTGTGATTCCTAACTAACATGCTATAGCTATTCTAAATTGTTTTTCTTTTATTTCACATAACTTTATTATGTACTTCTTTAAAGTGTTCAAATATAATCAACAGTTTTGCTCTATCCTTGGGTTAATATTTTCTATTTATAAAGCTTTCTTTTATTTTATTATGATAATGTGTCAGAATCGTCTTTGACCGAGTGAACTATTCCCTTTATTGAAAGTAAGACGCCGCTATTAAGGCATATTTTAAATGTATAATTTTCCAATTTTATTATCTTGCAAATCACTCATTCGAGGGCGATTCTTTCCTTTAATATATCATATAATCACATAGTTTAAAATCTACATGTTATTGATTTTAATCTAATATGAGAGTATGTGTGAGGTCAATGATTAAATGTGTCCCCTAATGCTTAATTGCATATATCAACCTATACTTACTTTTCAAACCCGCAAGCATGCATTTTCATATTTTAATTACCATTTTCTACTTTAATTACAAAGTTCATCATTGACGTCGAGAATGTGCGGACCCTTTTAAATGAATTTCGGGGAATTTGATTGGGCATTTCTCTTAATCCAAGTAAAACACATTTAGAGGTTTTATATATACTAGTCTCGTATTGCTGGAACATGAATTGTTTGTTGAGACCACTTTGTTTTACTTTTCCAAGGATTCTTTACATGGCCAAGTCCATTCTCTTCGATTGCAGTTTCCAGGCAGAGTGTGTTCCCAAGTGACACACCTGGGAATTAAACGCAATCGTCACCCAGTCGCTATGTTTTGGCTGTTCATCAAAATACTATTCCTATGGGTTAGCGGTGAGACACCCTCCGTAATTATTCCAGATCTTCAATATTGTTTTATTTTATATTTATTTTACAAAGCATCCGTGACTTAAACATGTCACACTCTCCAACTTTAATAAATTCATTATCAGCAATACTGACCTCCCAATGCAACTCTATTATTATTATTCTCAAATAAATGCTTTGATCACATTCCCACTTTGTTGCTTAGTAAACTTTAGTCCGTGCTATTCTCGAAATCAATAAATATTTTAGAACACTTAATTTTCAAATATTTTCTTAAACTTGTATAATTACTCAAAGCACCTCGCACATGTTCCTATCTCGTCAAGCACATTATCGTAATGCTATTAGCCTGAGGAATAGAATATATCACTTTGTTTTAAAGTCTTTTTGTCAGTTGTGGGAATATAATGCCAACAATTATTTAATATACGACCCTGTCTCATATAAGCAGACAGTGGTGTTATATATATAATTTATATGAATAAATTTTGTGAAATTATTTAAAACTAAATTTGATCTCTTATTTTATTTCATTCCTATCACTGTCTCGGTCTATATATATATTTTCTGCATTTCTTTCATAAATCCATAGACGTTAATTAGTATAGAGTCTTTTGTTTCTCCCTGACCACCAGGCACTGGTCAAAGATTATACTAATAGTGGCATCAGATGCGTTATCACGTAGATGGCACTGTGAAATTTGGACTTAGATTCGAACTTAATATATCTAGAAGGCAACCCCTCCTAGAATGTTCAGTTTCATGTCTGGGGTTTGAATTCTGCAGTGTGTTAGCGAGATAGACCTGATTCTGTCTGTTACAATACATATGATCACATACATATGAAAAATAATCACTAGTTTATGTACTTCAAGCTGAACTAGCATTCATTATTTGGTCCAGATCACCATCTCCTATACATATATACAACCAATGCTCAATTTATATGAAGATAGCAAATCTTCAAACTTCTATGGTCAAGCTTCAATTCTCTTCACCCTCCAACTCTTCAACCATCCATATCATTAAAAATCTATGGATGGAATTCTCAATGAAATGCTGATGCCAATATTACTGTCATATCCGTGTTGACCTTAAGTCATTCTGATTCCTCACATATAAGACCTTAATATTACATTTAACTACACAGAAGCAGGATACGCAGGATACTGGTGAAAGATGTAATATTTAAATAGATGTATATTGTCTATACTAAACTTAATGTAATTAGGAGAGACTTGAACTCAGACTTTTTTACATTAAATTTAATTTACACAACATATATGTATTTAAATATTATATGTATTGCTAGATATTTCTGCTATAAGGTAAAATGTATATATTTTATGTATATATGACCTATTTAATATGTGCACATAATACTATATGTGAATATAAGATATAAATATTTTTTTAAGTAAAAAGTGTTTAACATTTATACTTTGATTGGAAAATTTTATTTTTTTAAAAAAATGCTTGCCAAAAATATATTGTCAACAAACATTACTTAATATATATAGACCCAGGTCTTTGCTTTTTCTATATTTTATACAACTATATGAATAAATGTATGTAGTATTGAAGCAGTCGGATCTAAGTTCGATCCTAGCTTCATGATCTTTCACATGTAGCCAACTTCAAACCCTTGTACTAACTTTGAATTTCCGATGCAATGGGGCTTTATGCCCACGCTAGTTTCCTTAAAGAAAAACTATTATAAATGTGTGTTAAAATTAACTCATTTGAGGTTTAAACTAATCATTTCTATTAATAAATTCATGTTAGAATTATTCATGAATTTATATATATTATAACTGCGTGGATTGTGCGGGTATATATATTTATAAATGTTTAAATATATATAATTGTTCGAAAGTTTCATTGCGTTGAATGTTTATTTTACTTTTAAATAATATGTTAAATTTTTAGTGATTAAAAGCCACATTCTTTCGATAAGCTTTCAGATTTTCTCTTTCCAAAACAATGGTTAAAGTTTTTATTAATTAGAAATAGATAAGTCTTTAAAATGTTAGGACAATCCTAATTAAAATCATTTTCTGATGTTAAAAATTCATTTTCTAATTAGAAAATGAATTCAAGTTAATGAGTTTGAAAGCCTTATCAAAGGAATGTATCTAAAAACAACTAGTAAATTTTTTGTAAGATTGATTTAGCCTAAAGGCATCAGATACAGTATAAAGAGCCCAGGAAAAGTTTCCAAGCAGCTATTATTCCTCATTAAGAGAAGCTATATATATTTCATTAGAGAAGTCGCCCAGTTAAATTATGAAGTAAAATAGTGTTTCTACCATGGTGGGGGGCTTAACTTCAAGAGTCTGACTACGGTTCCTTAAGCCCCCTGAAAATCTTCAATGTGGCTGCAATATAAAAATTCATATACCAATCGTAAGCTGCCGAAACCTTAGAGAAATCTATCAAAATGCTATTCACATAATTTTCAAAATGCGCGCATATGTTTCATCCAACTGGACTCTGCCCTGTGGAAACGCAGAAGTCAACCATGAAGAAATGGTAATATCTTTCCTTTTGAACCTGGCCAGTTCTGAACTTTAAGTTAAAACATCTTTAAGCTATCTACTGTAAAATTGTCTTTTTGTTAATGTTATTTTAAATTATGTAGTAATTCTCTATCTTAATCTCTAGTCTTTAAATTTAATATTTAACTTTCTCATTTCTTACGATGGCGGTTCATTTATTATATTATATATATATATATATTGTGTGATTTATTAATATTGTTTATTTTTTATTATATGCCAATAATAACTTCAACTCGATAATAATTTCCTTCGTTGCATTTGCCTTGTTAAATAATATATTTATTTTTACAGTAATTCTTACCCACTAGAACTATTTTGATACAGTTCTATTAATTATCGAGTTGAATGATTTGTACAATTTTTGCTATTTTATTAATGGCTAATAACAACAAATTATTAGCTCAATTTTTAACCTATGCTCCCGCCACTTTACTGAATTTATAATAGTTATTTATTCACATTAATTTATTGTTTCAAAAAGGTTGATAAAGGAATTAAATGAATATATATTCTAATTCAAATGTTATACTTTCTATTAATATTCAGAAGGGCATGGGATTTAGGCATAATTAATATAATTTCTAATTGCATTAAATACTTTTTATTAAAGCATTTGACTTTAATTTAACTTGATCAGGTCATCACGTAGAGCACTCTTTATATAAATTGGGTTTTATTATTTAAATACGATGATTACCAAGTCATCATTTTCCGAACGTTGCTGACGCGAGCCATCTCCTGTTTCATAGGCTTTCCTCAGTGATATTTCTATTAGTTTAATTATCTAGGAAGAAAGCACTTCCTCCACTTGCTGTTTTATATTTGGAACACCAAAGGTTCGAGGCTACGACCCAACCTTTTTTTTCTATGATCCTTCATATAGGGCATTGAAGACTTGTCAAATACAAGCGCCCTGCTATTTTCTCAAATCACAGACAAGCCATTATTTTTCAAATTTATTCTTATAGCTCATAAGTCGTCAGTACCGTTTATTTCTCAGTTCCAGTAAAGCCCGCTCTCATGCTCGTAAATCGTGATGAATTGATTTTATTAAAGTCGAACAAATTCATGTTTATTTATAATTAAATAAGTTTTCTATTAAATATTAAAGTTGTGCCCTAAATACGTATCTTGCTCTTTATGAATTGATTTGCAATGGAAAATAAATCTCAATTCTTCCTTTAGAATCAGAATAATAATTTCAGTCATAGCCAAATACCTTTATCTACCTTTATTTTCTTGTCCTAGACATATATTTATCATATAATATTCGAATAGTATTGCATATAATAAGATGATTCTTGTTGTAAATATAATCCGTTTAAAGACTAGAGGTAATCTATATAATCACAATCTAAAAGTTGAACAAATTATATTATTATTAAACATTTTATTAACACATTTTTTTTTTTTAACTTTCTTTCTTATTCAAATTATTTTAATATTAATGCTCACTGTCTGTATTGGCAACTCAAACATATATATATAAATATGAGTTGACTTATAAAGATTGTTAGTTATTTTATTATACTTTATTAGAGTTAGATCAGGAGTCTCATTAATCATCATCATCGTTGACTGTTCCTTTGCGCATAGTCATGTACCGTCGATATGTCATCCATTGATTTGATCTGAGCTCTGAGTTGGTTTGAATTCATTTGCCTGAGTTTGACCCACTTTGAGTTGTTTGTTGATGTGTTGGCTTCTTTTGACCGGTACTGGTTTGTTTTTGGTGCCCAACCATGTGGCTTCGATTTAATAAACCCCCACCCTGTAGTCGTATTTTGTTTTAGCCACCCAAATCATTGAGACCTCGATTAATTAAACTACCCGTAGAGGTGATATATGTTGTAGATGTTATATATATTTGAAAAGTTTTTTATAAGATAACTGAAAGATTTAATAAATTAAAAGTATTTTGTAATTTTGTTTCTTATAAAATGTTTTCAAGATTATTTTTTAAATGTTCTTCAGCAAAAATTCTCGTTAGGTGGAATAAATATTAATTATAGTACTATATCAGTATATATATTATACTTTGTTTATACGCTGTCGGAAGTAAAAAAATTATTGTTAGAAAAGAGTAAGACAGATCAAAGCAAGGGAAAATTAGGTGAAATGTTTTTCTGTCAAAATTAATTAGTATTCATCTTAGTATATATGTAAAAATATCCAGTATCGATACATGTTCAAAGTTTAATTTCAAGAGCAGCCATATATTAAATGTTCACTCTGTATTCTTAGTAGCCTCAAAGCAGGTGAAACCTCCAAACTGGAATGCAGCAGCGTCCGTGTGGGAGACGCTTTAAGACAGCAACTTAGAGAACCTCAAAGCAGGTGAGACCTTCTGACTGGGAATTATATGTCACAGTCCGTGCAGTGGACAATATGCTTAAATGACAATAATTTCTAGAGTAACCTCAAGTAGGGAGACCTTTGTGTAACACCAAGCAGCCAGATGCAGTTGGCAAATGCTTCAATGGTTTACACCTCTTAGCTAGATTAAAAATGATACAAATAAATTTGGAATATTAATTTTGAATTTTTTTTTTGTGAAAGCCTATGCTTATTTAAAATGAAATAGTTGAACTATGTTTAAAACTATTTAAAATAATAAATATTCATCAATTAAATTGTTCTATCCTAAATTATGTCAATCATATATGGTTTGGGTGATCAATGGGTATTTCACATGTCCTATTGATCTCATTGCTGCCATATAAATAAATTTGAGCAAAATGATTGTCAGTACACAGAGAAGTGCCTAAATAAATAATAAAACAAGGACCAACATAGAGAAATTGTTAAAATATACAATGTAGCTACAATTACTTGTATAGTCTACCAATTAATCAAGTAAACTTATAAAGTATCAAATATAAGTAAAAATTTTTATTTTTTTTTTGAAGGGAAAAAATGAACAGTCGGACTAAGTTCGATCCTAGCTTCATGATCTTTCACATGTAGCCAACTTCAAACCCTTGTACTAACTTTGAATTTCCGATGCAATGGGGCTTTATGCCCCCTAGTTTCCTTAAAGAAAAACTATTATAAATGTTAAAATTAACTCATTTGAGATTTAAACTAATCATTTCTATTAATAAATTCATGTTAGAATTATTCATGAATTTATATATATTATAATGTGGATTGTCAGGTATATATATTTATAAATGTTTAAATATATATAATTGTTCGAAGTTTCATTGCCGGGAATGTTTATTTTACTTTTAAATAATATGTTAAATTTTTAGTGATTAAAAGCCACATTCTTTCGATAAGCTTTCAGATTTCCTTCAAAACAATGGTTAAAGTTTTTATTAATTAGAAATAGATAAGCTTTAAAATGTTAGGATGATCCTAATTAAAATCATTTCTGATGTTAAAATTCATTTTCTAATTAGAAAATGAATTCAAGTTAATGAGTTTGAAAGCCTTATCGAAGGAATGTATCAAAAAACAACTAGTAAATTTTTTTGTAAGATTGATTTAGCCTAAAGGCATCAGATACAGTATAAAGAGCCCAGGAAAAGTTTCCAAGCAGCTATTATTCCTCATTAAGAGAAGCTATATATATTTCATTAGAGAAGTCGCCCAGTTAAATTATGAAGTAAAATAGTGTTTCTACCATGGTGGGGGAGGCTTAACTTCAAGAGTCTGACTATGTTCCTTAGCCCCTGAAAATCTTCAATGTGGCTCAATATAAAATTCATATACCAATCGTAAGCGCCGAAACCTTAGAGAAATCTATCAAATGCTATTCACATAATTTCAAAATGCGGATATGTTTCATCCAACTGGACTCTGCCCTGTGGAAACGCAGAAGTCAACCATGAAGAAATGGTAATATCTTTCTTTTGAACCTGGCCAGTTCTGAACTTTAAGTTAAAACATCTTTAAGCTATCTACTGTAAAATTGTCTTTTTTTAATGTTATTTTAAATTATGTAGTAATTTCTATCTTAATCTCTAGTCTTTAAATTTAATATTTAACTTTCTCATTTCTTACAATGGCGGTTCATTTATTATATTATATATATATTTATTGTGTGATTTATTAATATTGTTTATTTTTTATTATATGCCAATAATAACTTCAACTGATAATAATTTCCTTCGTTGCATTTGCCTTGTTAAATAATATATTTATTTTTACAGTAATTCTTACCCACTAGAACTATTTTGATACAGTTCTATTAATTATCGAGTTGAATGATTTGTACAATTTTTGCTATTTTATTAATGGCTAATAACAACAAATTATTAGCTCAATTTTTAACCTATGCTCCCAGCCACTTTACTGAATTTATAATAGTTATTTATTCACATTAATTTATTGTTTGCAAAAAGGTTGATAAAGGAATTAAATGAATATATATTCTAATTCAAATGTTATACTTTCTATTAATATTCAGGAAGGGCATGGGATTTAGGGCATAATTAATATAATTTCTAATTGCATTAAATACTTTTTGATTAAAGCACGTTTGACTTTAATTTAACTTGATCAGGTCATCACGTAGAGCACTCTTTATATAAATTGGGTTTTATTATTTAAATACGATGATTACCAAGTCATCATTTTCCGAACGTTGCTGACGCGAGCAGATCGGAAGAGCATAGGCTTGTCCTCAGTGATATTTCTATTAGTTTAATTATCTAGGAAGAAAGCACTTCCTCCACTTGCTCGTTTTATATTTGGAACACCAAAGGTTCGAGGCTACGACCCGACCTGGTTTTCCCTGTGTTCTATGGATCCTTCATATAGGGCATTGAAGACTTGTCAAATACAAGCAGCCCTGCTATTTTCTCAAATCACAGACAAGCCATTATTTTTCAAATTTATTCTTATAGCTCATAAGTCGTCAGTACCGTTTATTTCTCAGTTCCAGTGAAGCCCGCTCTTATGCTCGTAAATCGTGATGAATTGATTTTATTAAAGTCGAACAAATTCATGTTTATTTACAATTAAATAAGTTTTCTATTAAATATTAAAGTTGTGCCCTAAATACATATCTTGCTCTTTATGAATTGATTTGCGAATGTGAAAATAAATCTCACATTCTTTCCTTTAGAATCAGAATAATAATTTCAGTCATAGCCAAATACCTTTATCTACCTTTATTTTCTTGTCGGGGGCATAGACATATATTTATCATATAATATTGCGTAATAGTATTGGCATATAATAAGAACTGCCATTCTTGTTGTAAATATAAATTCCGTTTAAAGACTAGAGGTAATCTATATAATCACAATCTAAAAGTTGAACAAAATTATAATTATTATTAAACATTTTATTAACACATTTGTTTTTTTTTAACTTTCTTTCTTATTCAAATTATTTTAATATTAATGCTCACTGTCTGTATTGGCAACCCGAACATATATATATGAATTGACTTATAAAGATTGTTAGTTATTTTATTATACTTTATTAGAGTTAGATCAGGAGTCTCATTAATCATCATCATCCGTTGAGCTAGTTCCTTGGCGCATAGTCATGTACCGTCGATATATGTCATCCATTGATTTGATCTGAGTTCGTGAGTTGGGTTTGAATTCAGTTTGGTTCGCCTGAGTTTGAATCCCACTTTGAGTTTGGGTTTGTTGATGTGTTGGCTTCTTTTTGACCGGTACAGTATAGACCCAGTGAGTTTAGTGGCATGACCAAATCACATCGTCTCACAACTAATAATATATATTATTACTTAAAAAACACAATTATATTTCCTGACCATCCAAACACCAAGTGCTAATATTTGGCTTTTTATTTGAATTGGCAATTTTTATCCTATAAATTTCTTATGGCTTTTTTTATAGGCACACAAGTCAGTCATGGTTTACCGAAATCACTGTCTGAAGTTACTCACATTTTTCTATAAAATGTTTTTATTTTATTTTAGTTAGATTCTAAGTTAATTGTATGTATTGGCATTTATTCAATAGGATAATGAAAATTATGGAGGTGGCTGATTTAAATTTTCAAAATAAAATTTAATTAACAAACACCACAAATTGTAAAAGTACCAACTATTTGTTTATAAGCTAATTTTTAAAATCTTAATAATATATACATGTGACACCCAGTGGTTAATAAATATAAGTTTTAGAAGCATTTTTTATCTAAGACATACAAATACTAAATGAGAATACAAATAAAGTGTATATATTATACACACATTATAATAAGTAGAACTACAAATATAATTTAGATTAATAAAAAAAAGTGCTCTATATCAAATCTCTTATTGATTCAATGTTTTTTTATGAATAGTTTATCATATTTAATTATGAATAGGATTAAGTAAAAGTTTATATCATTCTTACCATGAAAGTTTTTTTCTTTAATCAAATACTTTTGAGACATTTACCATGATCATGGATATCTGTGTTGGAGTAGTTTCTTATTGTGTGGACAAAAAATCTATGGCAGGATATAGGTATAGCAGTAGACATCAAGAGAGCATTTTGGCAGCAGGATCGAAAGGCAACACTAGTGAATGCATCTGAGTTTTATTTTATGTGTTTGGGCTTTTACTACTGCAAAGGTGAATGTTTTCATGTAGCCAAACATAATTAATGTTTTGGGTCAAATTTTATACTTCTCTCCTGTCTCCCATGCATGTATTGCGTAACAACTTTTTTCTCTTTTTGCCTCTAAGAATTTAATCTCCCACACTTTGTTGTTTTCAATTACTTTATTTCAAATTATTTCCAAAGCCAACATTTTAATATATCTGTTTTCAATTAGCATGCACTTAGAGCTGTATAATAGCAAATCTTCACAGCAGAACAAACTACACACTTTACAAAAGAGAATGCAAAGTTATGTTTAATGGAAACAATTTTATATACTTTTTATATAAATATTATATTCTTCAGAATTACTGGTATTGTGTACAAGCTTTCTGATCAACATTTTTAATTAGAGTGACAATTTTCTTTAAGGATATAGTGATTTTCTTTTTTTTCTAATTAAAAGTAATTAGATTGAATATCTATTTTAATTACTCAACTATTTTTTTTTCTTTTCTTTTCTGGGTGATCACACACATATATTTAATTACTAATAACTAAAATACAATAATTATGAATGTTGTTATTTATTTCAGCAATCTCCCCCTTATTCAAAGAATACAAATACATGTTAAACCATGTTAAGAGTACAATATAATTTTACTTTAAATCAATTTCACACATAATAGTGTATGTTTATATATATTAAATATTACTGCAGTAAGTTAATATGTATACTTTTTATGTATATATTATATACAATTAAGTATACTAGACCATTAATAAGAGTTGGTATTTCACCTTTGTTGTTAAAAGGAGGTTGCCTTAACAACAGTTACAAATTGTTGATTGTTATTGGGATTGTCTAAGCATTGACTGATTATTAATAATATATTTAATATGTGTACATAATTATAAGAAATCAGTAAGTAACATTTGTATATTATATTTTCTGTATTATAAACAATTTTCTTATAACTTAAATCATATCAAATAGAATTGATAGTAAATATCATTTAAATAATTCTTTTCACTCTTCCAATCTAAGAAATTAATTCACTGTATTAAAAAAAGATGTGTCCAATCATTTTTATAGATATTTTAAACAAATTCAACAAATTATATTAAATTTAAGTTTATTAAATATTGATTTTAAAATGTTAAAAGAATATTAAATTGAAAGAAAAAAATTTATACTGACTTTTTGTGAAAAATATTTTTAATATTTTCCTACTCTCTTCCATATCTAAGAAACTAAATGACTTACTGTAAAGATGACCCTTAAATAAATTATTCTCGAATTACTTAGTTATATACCAGATTTCAAGCAATTTTATTGAAATTAAATATTATAAACCTTAATTTTAAAATTTCATTCTAACTTGAAAAAATCTAAACTTAATAAACAAACAAATCATTTCAATAAAAGCATTTAAAAACAATTACAAATTGGAAAAAATGTGAATTTTGATTTTAATCTTTTTGCTAAGTTTAAACATACTTTTATGATGTTAATGGAGAAAATGGCATGATTATCCTTTGGAATAAGTTTAGATTTCTAATGAATTGTTATTAATTTTTACTACAGATTTATCTTATTTCTTTTTTTTTAAATCTATGAATAAAAAGTGTAAGATATTAAAAATTTATTTATCATTTTACTCTGTTTAATAAACATATACTTTATTTTTAACAAACCAATTACATACAGTTTACTTAAATACTCATTAATTAAAACTGTCTAATATTTGTTACTGCCATTTATAGTTTACTGTATTGGAAAAGTGATGAATTCAAAAATTAATGATAAATGAATTGCAGTTTAGCTTTTATTTTTCCACTCAAATATTTTAAGTAACAAAGACTTGAATATTTTTTTTATGTTCCTGAGATTTCAGTTTTTGATAATGTTTATATTTTTTGTTTTACTGCATTAAGTTAGTTATTCTCAATGTTTTTTATCATCTTTTTTTTTCTTTTTTATCTTCTTTTGTACAAATTTTATTTATAATTTCATTGAATTGATCATTTTATTGTTAATTTTATTTTTAAATATTCATTGGCAGAAATTTTTTTTATCAATTTTATTCACTTGTATCAAAATTAAAAGATCAGCTGGATGAAATAAGATATTTACATCAGATTCACTTAAAAAATCAACATATTTTTTGAAGTTTTAATTATTATTATTTTATTATCTAGTATGATAGTTAACTATCAATTATTATTAATTAGAGTAGCTGTAAATTTATTTATGTCATCCTTTATAAATATGAATGCTACTTTGAATGGTTTTCTATCCAGGAGGTTTAATAATTTCTTACATCAATTACATGAATTAGAGATGCAATATGGCATAAACAGTTAAAGTGAGAACATTTATTTTGTCTTCTTTGATTGTTAATTGTATTATAAACATAAATACAATATGATTTCATTTTGAGATAAAATTTACATGAGGTTCAATTAATTCCACAAAATTAGTTCACCTGTCTATCAATCACATATTCTTTTTATATGCATTATTAAAATGTTTTTTGTTTAAAAATGTATGCTAGTATAAATCTATTAATATTGTTATCTAAAAATTATTCATGGTTGTATGGATTAGTTATGCTCTTGTAGCATAGTACAGAGATAATTGGACTCAAAAGTTATTATTTAAATCTTGGCTTGAATAATGTGGAAACAAACAAACAGTATTAATAAATGAATAAACTCTACTTGTCACTTAACAACTTGAATTGTTATGTAATCAGTGAGAAAATTGTTTATAATATTGTTTTATATTTATGTCCAAAAGCTAATAAGCTAACATTCTTTATGAATTGTATACTTTCGGGTTACTAAATACTTTTATCAATGATAAGAGAGGGAGGAAATATGCTTAATTTTTAAATAATATGTATTTATAGAACTTTTTCAAAAAAGAATAAGTACATCTTTAATAGTATGAAGTTAGAACAATTTACTAACTCTATTACAGTAGTCAGCTGAGTTTGGACGAGAACGCATATGATGATAAACATTCTCATCTACTTCCACAACTATACTATAATATATGTATATAATGGCATTGGTGAATTGAATGGTTTTTTTTTTTTTTTAAATATACTTATTTTTTAAAAGTTCTAAATGATACATTTTTTATGAAATGTTATGGGGAAAATATTCAATAGGTTTTTATTTTATTAAACATCATCTATTTATTTATAGCGCTTGAAAATGGTGATCAACTGGTGCTTCAAAAATTTTATAGTGTCAGAAATTACATTTATTATATTTATTTGTACTTATATATTGAGTCATTTTTATTGTCTAACATTAAACATTAAATGTCTTTAGAAATTTTTTAAACTTTATTTAAATTTTCCAATTACATACAATTATCCTTTTTGTTCATTCAGGTATTATTGGTATGACGAATTACAGTACCAGCAAAGGAATCAAATGAATTTAGACAACTAGATTCTTGAAAATTAAATTTTAAGATAATAATCTAACCAATTTAACAGAATTTCTGTTACTTAGAGCGTTTTCTTTAAACTCAACAGCACTCAAAATATTGTGTATATGGTAATCTGTGGTTATTATTACTAACAGTTGAATGTAATTTGAAAATTGAAATATAGTTTTTTTAAAAAAACTCATTCAATATTTAATGTTAGAGGATGGAAATAATCTAATATATAAATACAATTAAAATATTATTATCACAAACATTTAGGCAAACACTTGTCATATTTATGTTTTAATTTAAGCTTCACATATTTATCTTGGCATTTATTAAATTTTCATATTTTTTCACTCAAAGGCTTTTATTTTTTTATTTTATTACTCTCCTGGATTTTTTGAAGGTTGTATCATCATATTAACAATACATTCTAATATATATTTTTGGAACATCTTGTATTGCCAATTGCAGATCATAACTTTTATTCAATTGGTTCAATATTTGATATTTAATATTTGAACTGATTTTAAAAAAATAAAAAAATACAACTAAAAAGAGTTATAAAATATTTTAGGATGTGTAACAAAAAAGAGATAATGATTTTTAAAAAAGCAACAAAAACAATTAAACTTAAAAAATGTGATGAGTTTGAAAAGAAGCAATAAAAAGGAGAAATTAAAGAAGTATATCAAGAAATAAAAGAAAAGCTTTTGGGGGTAAACATGAATATAAGCAGCATATGTTAAATGTAAGATCATGTGCAACAAAAATGGAGTTGATAAAAAAAAATTACATGCTAATTTTAAAAAAAAAGATCCAACAATCTATAGAGTCCAGTGAAAATAAATTAGTTGTGTGTTCAAAGTATAATATATTGGAAATAAAAATGGAAATAAAGAAAAACTTGAATTTAGTTAAGACATCTAAAGTGAATGGATTTTAAAAAAGTAAGTTTTTATAATGTTTCTATAAAAGAGAAAATCTAAAGTGAAGCATCTATAAAAACATACACTGTTGTAGCTGAAAATTTACAATATGAACTGATGAAAAATTCTAAAGCTAAAAGTATTTTGGATTCCACACACAAAATAAATAGGGAACAAAAAACTAATATGTAAGGATGTAAAGAAAACAATATGTGATGATAGGTTACTTCATAAGATAAAAATTAATTATAGTGATAATGAAACTAAGAATTTTGCAGCTGAGTGCCAGAATTTATTGTTTAAGGAATATAAGGTTTTGCCTACAAAGATAGAAAGTGAATTCTGTTGCCTAAATATTAAAATGAAATGTGATGAAGTAAAATAAGGGCAAAAAATTAAAAATCAATGTGTTCTGCTTTATAAAGTTGATAAAAAAACAGATAATATAAAAGAATCAAAAACAATAAAAGAATTTGATAGCAATTTACATTTAAATGAACCCTTAAAGATTATTAAATTCAATGACCAGTATTGAGACTAAAAAAAAATCCATTCCAGAATGGAAGAAAATGCAAAATTTTTCATGTTACTCCAAAAAAAATTTTGAGCAGCAGAATAGAATTTGATATTTCATTAAAAATATTGGTGTTTATTTTATGGTATTCATCAATATATAGATATGTTAAATGTAATTATCAAATACTAAAATCAAAATATTATGAATATTTTCTGAAACACACAAAAAAAATCAAGAATATTTGCAAAAAAAAAAAAATACAGAGGATGGAAAACCATAAAAAAAGGTAATTTTATACTTAATAAATAAAACTATAAAAGGTTCTCACATACAATTAAATAAAATTCAAAAGCAATATTTAGAAAATATTAGTAATTAGCAAATGTTAACAAAAAAACATGTGACAAAAAACATTACTACTAAAATCAAATATCAAAAACAATATAAAGCAATTAGTAATTAAGAAATAACCAAAAACAATTAGCATAATTATGTGGCCATGGGGAAAAAATCAAACAATCTAAAAATAAAATATCAAAATATTAATCATTAGGAAACAATAAGCATAATTACATGGACAAAAATATGAAGCACTTTTAGAAATCAAATATCAAAAATATTAGTAATTATGAAATGCCCCAAAAAATTAGAGTAATCATGTGACCTAAAAAATTAAAAAATCAAACTATTATTGTTATCAAAAATTGAAAAAATATTAAAGTATTTTAATTTTTAAATATAGAGGCAGAGCATAACTATGTGGTGGCATTCATATAAGTATGGCAGCCAAAAATAATTGCATGAACTACCCCAAGCAATAATGTGCTTAAATTAAAGCATTTTAATATTACAATTATACAGAAATGCAATAAAATTCACATTATCAAAAATAGTAATAACTAAAATAAAAACACTATTATTTTGTATAAATAAAAGAAAAGTAGACTTTCCAGTTAAATAAGTAATATGTCTAAGTGTGCTGTAATGCAGTCAATGGTGAAAACATTTAAAATATAGTCCTTGTTGATTGTGAAATTTAAATGCTTCATTCAACTCTAAAATTTATTTTTAATTTTTTTTAGTTTTTGTTTAACATAATATCAATAAATAGTGTTTTGATTTTAATATTATCACTTTTGGTAATGTGAAGTTATTGTTTTTTTTTTTGTTTATTGTGGTATTAAATATCTTAATTTAACCATGTTATTGATTATATAAGTTTATACAATTATTTTTCTGCTGCAATACTTACATTAATTCCAGAACATGTTATTTCAAAAGAAAAATACTTTAAAAGTGTTTTTAAAGTTTATAATGCCAGTAATTTGATTGTTATTTTTTGGCAATGTGATTGGAATAATTTTTTGTCATTTTTTAATTACTAATATTTTTGATATTTGATTACTAGAGATATCTGATTATTTTTTTATCTTGTGACTACACTAATTTTTTTTTATTGTTTTCTAATTATTAATATTTTTGATAATTGATTTCCAGAGTTATTTGATTTATTTGTCATTTTACAATTGTTAATATTTTAGATATTGGACTTCTAGAGTTATTTGATTGTTTAGCCATCTGATTACAGTAATTTTTATGGTCACATGGTTATGCAAATTTTTTGCCATTTCCTAATTATTAATATTTTTAGTATTTATTTTTTAGTATTATTTGATTTTTTTTGATTGCTTGATTATGCTATTTTTTGGTAATTTCTTAATTATTAATATTTATTGAATATTGTTTATAATATTTGATTTTGATAATAATATGGTTTTTGGTCACAGCATTTTTTATTTGCTAATTACTAATATTTGTTTAGTGTTGCTTTTGAAATTTTGGTTTTTGTTTGATTTATTTTGATTACACTTATTTCTATAAAATTTATTTTTGAAATGTTTTTTTGATGAGAAAGGCTATTTTTGTATGTACAGAGCAATATATCTGCAATGGTTTATTAAATTTTATAAATATTATCTGGCATCCATTATCACTTGACTGTAAATTGCAGTGGGTACATATTAAATTGAAATTGCTTATTTTTAGCAGAAATAAAGCCATCTTTCACAATTGTGTCCCCAATCCATAACCAATTTTGTTAGACAGTTAAAATAATGGTCAACAAGTAGATATCTACCTATATTTTACCTGGAGAATATAAAAAGTCAACTCTTATTAAATATCAGATTAGTTTATTTATTTTATTAGTTATAAAGATATGATTGAAATGGATTATATAAAATAATTTGACTTATGTACATATCTATTTCCATATTATTATGTGAATGTGGCTTTCAATGATGTTTCATTAATAATATTAGTGTTACATTTGCTTTATTACTATTATTATATTATTGTTATAATGTGCCTTTAAGTTAAGATTGATTCCTATTTGTCATATGGTTGGAAATTCTCCCAAATAAATTATATGTTTATGTTTTTAGGCTACTGAGTGCTTTATTTATTCATTAATGTAATACTTGAATTTTTTTATTTTATTGCTGATTGCCAATTTTGTTGTTTAAACAATCTTTTTAAACTGTTTATATGTTTTCTAAAAAACACATTATTTCATAATATTATATGATCTTTAAATAAAAATTCATGTGTAATGTGATTAAATATATACTTGTTTTAAAAATTTTTTTTTTTTTTGTTTAGTATCCAACTTTTTTAATCTACATAAAAATATAGATAATTTTTAAACCTTATTGAATATAAATCACTTTCTAAGATTAATCCAGTTTAATAAATTCACAGCTTCTCTCTACATCTTCATCAAACTTTCTTATTATATCCGTCTGTTCCATGGGTGTTTTGTAAAATTACTTTTAAAGAAGTTATTCATTTAATTTAATGTGTTTTAGTGACATGTTCATTCCAGCTTTATCTGATTATTTAAAAAATATCAGTAATAACTTTTTCACACTCATATACTGAAATATCAATTCTCTGTATTAATCCCTGCATAATTATTTTCACACTTTTCTGCATTTCCTGCATGTCTGTACTTGACTTTTTACTTCTGAAAGTAAGCAATAATTAAACACATTTATTAAAATCTTTATGTTTAATTTATTAACATAATTTATTTTAATTTTTCTACCTAATAGCAAATCTTACAACATTGATTCTATGATTAATTGTGTCTCATGTTTTTATCAAACCAAATATTTATAATGGTTTATTTGTGTAATCACACAAGCTTCTTAACCACTCTATAAAATTTAGTATGAGAAAGGAGGAAAAGAAATAAAAAAAATATGAGTATGTTGAATTAAACATATCATGATAAATGTTAAGCAAGCTTATAATTAAATAAAGAGTTTGTAAATTCTATTGAAAAGTAAAAATTATTAACGGTATTAGAGTTATAAATAAAAATTTCAATGTCAGGATATAATCTTCAAACTTTTCCTATCATTACAAAATGTTTTTTTGTTTATTTCAAAGGAATGCTCTTGGCTCATAATTTAAATAATCTGTATTAACAATATCTTAAGTGATAATGGTGACCTATGTTGTTTTATATTATTTTTCCCATAATGCTCTTATTGATATTTTATTAGAAAAATAAATCTAAAAAGATAATTATGTTACAGGCAGTTGATTTAGATCTATAGAGCAGTCAGCTTACATTTAAGGAATATATTATTTGACACTAAAGACAATGCCTTCTGGATGTTTACTTCCTTCTGATCAAGTTTTCACATAAAAGATGTTGGCATAAATGAAATATGTTTTTTGTTTGTTTATAAAATATTTTTCATTATTTTTACATACAAATGGGTGATTACTATTTAAAACAAAAAGAAATGCATATGTAAACTTTTAATTTATTCATATATCTTTTGTTTTTAGAAATATAAGTTAATTAACTTGACCATAATATAATAAAATAAATGATATCATGTATTACATCATTCGTCAGAATAAGCACAATGTTATAATCTTTCTAATATTGTAATTATTATAAAGAAAATGTCAGATTTTAAAATAGAACTTGATAGATCTATCATGAATCTGCATTCATTCATTCACATTAAAAAATATAAAATGAAAAATATTTCATTCATTTTATGAAAATGTGTTTACCTGAAATTGGTTGATGATATGTATGGCACTTTGTTTGAGTCTCATGTCAGTTTTTAAATATTAAAAAAACATCCAATGTGATTTTTGAAAATGTTGTTTGTTTATAAAATTAAATTGAATTCAATTACAAATTTCTGAGTTTTAGTATAAAGTTTATATAGTCATGAAGGTGGCGTACTTTCCAAAACTCTCACCAAGTGGAACAAAAGAAAATTGAAATTGTTAACTATTTATTGTTTTTTGTAACTTTGCATTTTTAGAATGATAAAGTGTGTATATATATATATATGTGTGTGTGTGTGTGTTTAAAATATTTATATACTTTACTGATTAAAATAGATAAACTATCTATTTGTAGAAATTAAAAAATATTTTTTCCTATTTTGTTTGCTTTATAAAGAAATAATTAATTAAACTTGGATATGTTGATGAAAATAAATGTAAGAGGGAAAGAAGAAGAACAACATATTTTTGTAATATTTTTTTTTAAAAAAAAAGAAATGTTATGTTAATATAAAAAATGGCATTAGATAATAATAATTAGAAAAGGATGATAGTAAAGATATTTCAATTATACAATGCTGTTTTGAATAGTGTATGTGTAAATAGGATGAGAGACATGGGAAGAGACCTACAACATAGATACAGAGAAGAGCAAAAGATAGAAGTTAAATAAAGATTGAGATTCCAAACAAAACCATATCAGAGAGATAGACATGTAGCTCATCTCAACTATTTAAAAAAATATTTACTATTTTTTCAGAGAAATTAGTTAACCAGGATGGCATCTTCTAGCTATTCAGAAAGCTACTAAATCGTGAACTCTCATTAAGTTATTGTGGCAAATCATACCATGAATGAAAGTCATCCAATGTGAGAATATAATATTTATTATGACACTAGTTGACACCTGAAACTAAATAGCCTCCTGTGAACTTCATATATATAGTTTTTGCTTGTTCTAATGACAGATGCAATAAAAACAGGAACTTGCCTGCCATGCAATTCTAACCTTTATTTATGATGGATGCACAATTTATATGTGTTGCCATTATTCTTGCAAGTAAAGAAGAATGGTAAAAGAAGATCAAGCACTAAACTTTGTATGACTCGTGATAGTTTGGGCCTATTTTAATCAACTGGTAATAAAAAATCGAATTCTGAATACATTTCGATAACTTTTATTTTATACAGAACAGAAGTTCTTTAAGGTTTTATAATGCATATTTTAATATTTCTTTGTTTTAGACATTTAACATTTCTGATTATTATAATACATATTTTATTTTTTGATTCTTAATACTTTTTGTTATTTCTACATATTTTAATATTTATTCTTTTTGATCTTTAATATTTTTTAATATCATGCTTATGTATTTGTTAAATAATAATAATAATTGTGTGAAAGTGGGGTTCAATTATTCTTGTAAGCAGACTATGGAGTCAAATTTCAACAAGTTAAATTGATCTTTCTCCAGTATATATAAATATCTCTCCATTTTAGCATTTACTTACATTTATTGGATTTGTATAGAAGGACATTATAATGATTATAAATATTTTCGCTATTGTAAATAGTTTATTTATTTATATTATTTTTAAACCTGGTTGTTCATTCTATTGTTCTCATTTGAAATCTATATTGAAATACATTTATATACAGCCTGAGAAAACTACGTGTTTAGCTGAGCTGTTAACGGCGTGATATCACTCTCACGATGATACTTTTAGACAGGCTCCTAAAGACATTCTTTCAGTGTTTAAAAAGGTGTTTAGAGATACTACCTATAAAATGCTTTTAGATGTGAGAGCTTTCTGCTCTATTCTCTGAGGGTTGCTATGGTGTAAAATGGCCATGAAATATAACCGACTAGCAGCTTTATCATCACCATCAATGTCTGTAAGATAATTTCAACCAAATAAAGCTTCTCAACACATAAGATTTGATTTTTATGAATCACACTTAAAAGAGGTGGTTCACTATATTTATTTTTTTAATATTTAAAAAAAAATATTCAACGTATCTTTAAATTTTTTAGAAGTTATTTTTAGTTCTACTTTCTTGCATTCATTGTAAAGTTTCTGAAGCTCTGAAGAAGTGGAAATTCATTAGTATCATCGACAAAGTCTAATATGTCTTAGTAATCTAAATTTAGTCATTTATTTTGCATTTCCTTTTAAATCACACAATATTTTCTAGGAATCTAATATATAAACATATAAATTTTAGCGTAAATTAGAATAAAGTTTATACATATCCTATGAAGTATAGTATACGTGTAAACTTACACTTTGTTTTTGTTTTTTTTGTTGTTTTCTTAAATAAAAAAATGTTGATTTGAAAATGCTCCAGTGTGCTGGAATTAATGGAATAATTAAATTATAATTATACAGTGTTTTGAAAAGTAATAATTATTCTGCAGAATTTAATTCGACGTTTTTGATCAATACAGTTTTAAAGAATAATAATAGAGAACAATAGGCGTAAATTATATAATTATTTTTAATTAAAAACAAATTAAAAATGTCTTAAACGTTAATATCTAAATATATTGATAAAAATCTTATATATTTTTTTTCTAAACACCCTAACAAAATACTTTGTAAAATTGCTTGTGGACAAAATGATTATCCAAGATCAATATATTAAAAATCAACGTTGACGCGCGGTTTCAAAGCTTTTTAAATTACTTAACAGACGTTTCTTGATTATTCTATATAAGTTTTTGATTCGTTTTTTCTTTCTTTAGTATTTGTTCTATAGAAAAGCAATAAAGAGCTAAATTTTGTAACTATATTGATATTTTTAGAATAAAAAAAAATGAAAATTTATCTATTGATTTTGTTTAAAACCATAAAATTTACTTTAAAAATTGTTTTTATAAAAGATGTTACACTGTAGAATTTTTTCTTCCTTTTAAAAATAAAAATGTATATATATAAATCAAGTTGTTTTAAATAAAGTTAAAGTATATATATTTTTTTACAATATTCATAGACAGCATGGCATTTAATATAAACTTCCTTAACTGTACTAGGAAATTTTTAGCCACCTAAAATATTCATAGCTTCACCCGAATATAATCAAAACTAGGAGTGTTATAGATATAAGATTTATTAACTATTCATAAGACCGTTCATATATATATAATCAGAGATTTTTGTTTATATGTATACATTACTAATATGTAATTTGAAAATTATGTATTTGCGATTGAAATGTTTGCTTATTTGTTTTGTTTTTAATCGGAGTCGAAATTATCCCTGTCTTGTAAATTTATATTATAAGCCAATACAAATGTTAATGCATGGACATTTATGTTAATAAATTAATATTCACTCTATTAGTTACTTTTTTATAATCTGCTATCCATATATGATTTTGGATGACAAATAGAAGCAGATTCATTTTTTATCTGCAATGTGATTTACATTCATATCAGAGATCACTGCATTACTATAGCCAACTCTTAATTAAGACTTAGAATGCATGATGAAAAAGGATCTAACTCATAAAGATTGGTTATGTGATAATGCAAGATAGAACATTCATACAGTAATAAAAATAATGTTATCAGTAATAGTGGTAAAACAAAAAAAAAAAAAAGCAGTGATTCTACAAAATGTAAGAAAACGATTTTTTTTAGCAAGTATATATGTTAAGTCAAGCGTTGTTGACCTAGCACAGGGGTCCCTAACCTTTTTGCACTTAAGAGCACATTCTATAATACCGGCCAGGTGGCGGGCACCATTTATTTTTTCAATGTAAATTTATAGTTGGATATTGTTAATAATACACATAATGTACAAAAAAATATTTATTTCAAAAATAAAATTTTAACATATAATTAATGTTTATATTTTTACACTGTAAAAGTATAGAATGCCCTACAATTTGATTGCAATATAATACAATCATTTATAAAATTTTAAAAATTAAATTTATTTGTATCAGATAAATATTTTTTTATCGAGTTTGGATGGTGGCAGGTACATGTAAAATGGTCTGCGGGTGCTGCCCACAGGCATAGAGTTGGAGACCCCTGACCTAGCGGTTAGCATAGCTGCCTTCCAAGCGGCTGGTCTAAGTTCACTTCCCGGTCGATGCTTTGACATATATATATATATAAGTAGATATGTTAACTATACTAAATTTATTTGTTACAAACCCTTCAAGATGGAATTTATAGCAGTGGTTGTTAAGGAACTTTTAATATTTAAGTTTATGAGACTGATTTTAATGAAGCTCATTTTACAATAAAATGAAATTTAATAAAACAGATAGATGATTATAAATTTCTTTAGAAAGACAGATCAATCAATGTTAGAAGAATGTGGTGTTAGATTTGTTATGAAGTCTAATTTAATATCTTTTTTGCTTTAAACTTTTTAATGTATCAAATTGGCTTGCACAATGATATCAGTGCTCATTTTATTAGTTCATATCTTCAACATTATTAAAAAATTCAGAGAAAAAAAGCTTTTATCTATTATGGATAGCATTAATTCAACAATACCATTAAAATAATGATTGTTTTTTCTTGATAGAGTCATTAATGTGCATGTTAATAAGCCAGACTTTAATCAAAAGTTGTTGAAAGTAAATATAAGTATTGGTGTTGTAAACTTAATGGTTTAATATCAATGAACCTTTGCACACTGTGTGAATTGATTATTTCAAACATATTATTTAGGCAAAAAATACTATAAAGAACCAGGATGCATTCACATCAAAGCAATAGAATTTAAAAATTATACTATAATTATGAGTCCAATACAAAAAAATATATTAGAGGAGTACTTAGAATTGCAGATTGTTAGATGATCATAGATTATCTTAAAATGATAGTTCCATTTAAAATTAGTTTTACTCTAATTATATTCACAAGAAAGTTAATGTTCATAAAGAAATATCTACTACTTGTGCTACTTTTTAATGATTATTGACAATAAAATTGTTATTTTTTACTCTCAGGGTTGTCATGTGTGATTCTATTAAGAAGAGTGTTTTGAATATAAGCATTTCTATTCTTGGGCTATAAATACTAAAATTGTTAATTTGGATTTTATGACTTGTCATGTTAATTCTATTAAAGAGTGTGTTATCAACACAATTAAATTTATTCATATATTAATTAAGAAGTCATGACTGTTTTTTGGATAATACTGGAATTTTCTGATTTTCATAAGAATAAATTAAATGTAAAGCTTCATAATAAATATAAATTTTCAAAGCAAAAATTTAATAAATGAAAAGAAGAGGTGAATTAAAACTGCAAAGACAATGAAGACATTTATCACTTTAGATCATTTTTTGATGCACTGAAGACAACATCAGCCTCAAAAATGGTATCAAAATTCTGTTAAATCCATAAATAATACAACTATTCATGATGTAAATGATATATCAAGCAGTTGGAAAAAGAACTTCAATCGCCTTTGGTATAATGATGCAAAAAGTGAGATAACTAATTTTAATTTTATATTCATTCTATTTATTAATTTACATTTGGATAAAGATGTAAAGTAAAAAAAATATATAATCTTAAAAATAAATTAGCTTCTTATCATGTTGAAATAACAATAGAAATTGTATAAAATGGTGGTAGTATTTTACTTTGAAAATCTTATTTTTTTAAGGATTATATAGCACCACAATTCTTATTTCTATTATATTCCTCTCTTTTAAATCTTAAACCTATAAATATCTGTAAGACATGATGTTATGATCCAGCTAAATTTAGTTCTTAATTTAATTAATTTTCTTTTTAATACATTGCTCATCAACTCTAGATTGTTGTTACTTAGAATAACTGCTTTCACATACCATTAGTCTATCAAATAAAATGAATAAAATCTTGATTGCATATATTTCACACATATGTAATAAACTAATGTTTAAATTGAAATGATATTTAGCTCACATATATGTAAATCATTCTGAAAACAATTAAGGATATGCTTACATCTTGTGTTAAGGGAAAATTATTAAAATTGTACATTATATAATAGTGCTAGCATAATTATTGACATTCCATTAAACCACATCAAAACTAATGTAATATATAAATTTATATGTATATATCTGTGTCTATGTGTGAACTGAGGACATAATGATTTAAGCTTGTAATATGAGGCTAATTACTTAATAATTAAATAATGTATAAAGTTCTACTCTTTTCTCTATGTTTATTATTAAATATTATATAAAACCAAGTATCTCTGATCATTGCAATTTCTTTTATTACATTTATTTAGTTAGTTTTAATAAATAATTATCAAGTTGTTAATGTCATGGTGAGACTATAGTTATAAGATAACGCTAATTAAGAATATATATCTGTTTTTGCTTTATGTATGAATGCACCTATCATGATTTTCAATAGAGTGTCTTTGTTTCTTCACTGTGTGATGTCAGCGGGAAATAATTAATATGATCAGGTACCTTTGAAGTTGCTGCTTATATGTTGTTGGGTCTGGAAACTGGACATATAGGGCAGAGATCATAAATGCTCCTGGATGTGTATCTCACCCATGATTGGACTTGAGGTACTTGTGTTTAGATTCTAGTCTTGTTGTATGTTCATGCAAACCAATTGGTACAATGCAGAATGATCATTTTAGTTAACACTCCAAAATCCAGTAAGCCACAAAAGGAGCAGGATAGTGATTACTAAGTAAATTTATGTGCTATACATAATAGAGACAAATTATTGGCTTGGTTCAAACCACTAAAAAGCCCTATGTTTAAAGTCTCACTTTAGAATGATGTGAACCAATAAGAGAGTAGACTGTAAAGTAATGCTATTGTAATCACATTATTAAAGGAGGAAAATAGAGGAGTAGACTGCATAATTTTTTTCTTCTTTTAAGAAAACTATTAAAATATCCAGCTTTAAATTCTTGACTTCATCCAATAAGTGTTAAAATTTTGATTATAAAGCAAAATTTTAAGCCTGTAAGGATAGGGGAGTTATGAGAGTGACACACAATGTAACCCAAAACAACCTATAACTATACACATTACTAACATATGTCTTTTTTAAAACTTGAGTTTAACCTAATTTATAAGTTTTTCTAAAGTATAGATATATGCACTATTTATATTCACTTTAGAACAATATTTCTTTACATGATGTATTTTTTGTTACATAAAAACAATGAAGGTGTAAAATTGCGAGAAACTTTTTTTTTTAAACAAACAAATTATCAATTAATGAAAATAAGAAAGATTTAAACACTTAAAAAAATAGAAATAGTATACACATATATATATAAACAGTAATAAACTTGTCATTATTGCCTTGTACATTACTATCCAAACAGTACAACGACATAAATTGGAATTGCTTAACTTTGATGGTGACCTATATCAAGTTTTGATTGCCAAGCAACCCAATGTGAGAATGAAATAATATTCCTATTGTATAATTTAAAAAAAAATCAATTATCATTAATAAAATCTGCTACAACTATGAATAACTACTTCAATGAAAAAGAAATGAAAGGGTTAATATATATAAGACAACGGAAACCACACTGAGTATAAAAATGAATGTAACTTTAATTCTGGCTTCTTTGAAATTATTTACATGCTAAAGGAAGTCAATATCTTCAGAAAAGAAATTTGAATACTGTCAAATGGATGTTTTGTTCTAAGAAGATTTGCTTTTTCAGATGTGACTATTGATGTAGGACTGCTATGATTTCAAAAGATAATAGTAGTAAAAAAAGAAGAAATAAATTTGTGCAGTTTAATAAAACTAGAAAATTATTTTAGTTTATAAAAAAAAAAAAAACACAACAATTCTAATCAAATATGGATCAAAGAAAAACATATATAGCCAGTCATTAAAAAAAAGAATGGAATAATTTATCTCGCTTGAAAAATTCATTAGTTATAAACAGTAATTATTTTAAAAGGTTATATATGTGATAAAATGATTCACAATGCACTTAAACAAAAGTGTGATGTTGTGGGATTGACCATGAGAAACCTAATCATGGAAACATAATATCTTAATTTGCCTATTCATAAATTGCCTGATAAAAGTAGATTTTGTCCAACATGAAATGCTTGAACATGAGCCGGCATAAAGATCAAGGAATGACCGATGTAGAGCTGTTTTTAGCATGCATCACAGAAGTGCTAACAAGTGATGAATATATTAATCAAAGAGAACTTTTCATAAAGCATGAATTATAATACATGAAGGACATTATCAACTCATGAACTCTAATTAAATTGATTTGATGAAGTTTGATTTTTTAAAATACATGTTTAATTTTGTAAATATCTCTATTTTATTTCATTCATCACATTCAGAGGCATAGATTTCTATAATTTTTATTTTTGGAATAGTTCATTTTAAAAGAAAGCAGAGAGAAGAGGGGGCAATGGTTAAATTCGGTTGAATTTTCTTTTTTTGTAATTAAAATTTAGATCAATGCTCTTCTTTTTTAGAGATTTGATATTGGATCATCATCATCATATATGGAATAAGAGGTATGATCTTTGATTCTCATACATTAAATACAATCACTAAAACAGGACAGAATTTGTTATCTCATTATGTGTTAAATAACAATTGTTTACATTCTTTGCTATTTCTGTGCAAATGACTAAATTCCTTGAATGAATGGTCTATTTTATAACAATAGGGATTATATATAGATTTTTTGGAGGGGGAACCCTCAAAGAAATCAGCATCAACAACTGAATTCAAACCATGATGCTAATCTGGATATTGTCAAAAGGAAGATCTAAATTAAATAGTCAGATTCATACATGCTAAAACAATTTTATACTTTTTTAAGGCTCTGTATATAATAAGTATCTTGAATATGAATTTTTACCAAGGGATTTATGGCTATGAAAACATGAATTTATTATATATTGATTTGGTAGCAATCCATTATTGACACATACTATCATAATTTTTTGTATATATAGTGTAACTGTTAAATAACAAAATGTGTGGTTTATATATGTAATAAAATCAGATATTCTAAGGTAATATCTCACACAAACTTAAATATATATTATTATTCTATTTATTTATTTCTTAAGCGCTTTTCGAAGGAACTATGCCTTCATTTTCAAAGCTATAGATAGATAGCGATGTTCAATTTATTTATTTATTTAAACCAAACAGATGCAAATTATTTAAATTAGGTCTGCCACTTTTGTATTTTTGCACAGCATAAAATCACTATGGACCATTCATGTATACCAGATAATACGCAAGTGATGTGCAGTGAGCGATATGAGATAGGAAGGAAAATCAAGGAGGCCTATTTCATTAACTTAGTTGAAAACTCGTTAAATAAAAGAGACACGTTTTACACAATCTCGAAGAAATGGCAGAACTAATTTAAATAAATTGCATCTGTTTGGTTTAAATAAATAAATAAATTGAACATCACTATCTATCTATAGCTTTGAAAATGAAGGCATAGATCCTTTGAAAAGTGCCTAAGATATAAATAAATAGAATAATAATATATATTTGACTTTGTGTGAGTTATTACCGTAGAGTATCTGATTTTATTGTATATATATTGTAAAATATTTTGGATTTATTTATTTTTATGTATATTAAATGTTATTAAATTTGTTAATCTCAATTTGGTCTCTGTTGTTTATTTAAACCACCTCTTCATTCATTGATTAATCAGTAGCCTTGAATATATATATATATATGATAAACAAAACAAGTTATAAATTTTATAACTTGCTATAGCTTGCATTTTATGTTCACTAGATGGAGCTTACCAATAGCCCAATATCAAGCTTTGTTTACATAAACACTGAGAGAGATATAATTCAATATCTCTTTCAAATTGTCTCCAACCTTGAAACCATGGTTTTGAGCTAGTTGGCTCACGTCAGTAAAGTGTAGAAAGACCAGAAACTAGATCTAAACTCCAACTCTGCTAAACAGCATTTATGAAACATGTTTCTATCTGTTTGAAAGCACAAATTTTTCAGATACATAAATTTCTTCAAATCCAGTCAAACAAACTAGATAGCTATATGGGTCTGAATTCAGTTCAGTTTCACCATATAGTAAAAGCCTCTGCAATCTATATCTTTGCAAAAACCTTCAAGGGTGCATTTATGACAAACAAAACAAGTTATAAATTTTGTAATCTGCTATAGCTTGCATTTTATGTTCACTAGATGGAGCTTTACTAATAGCCCACTATCAAGCTTTGTTTACATAAACATGAGAGAGATAGAATTTATTGTTTTTCTGAAGGTTTGTGATGATGGTGTTCTAGCTGTATTTTTATTTTGGACTATTTCCATCATCTAATATGTGTGTTGAATGTCTTTAGAAAAGTTTAAATTTTAGTTAAATATTCCAAATGCATTCAACTGTTAGTAACTGTTAGTAATATCACGGCAAACAAATGTTAGTAATATCACAGCAAACAGGTTAGTATATGCACTAACTGTTAGTAATATCACAGCAGGATCTCTTTCAAATTGGCTCCAAACTTTAAACCATGGTTTTGAGCTAGTTGGCTCATGTCAGTAAAGGGTAGGAAGACTAAAAACTAGATCTAAACTCCAAATCTACTAAACAGCATTTATGAAACACGTTTCTATCTGTTTGAAAGCACAAATTTTTCAGATACATAAATATCTTCAAATCCAGTCAAACAAACTAGATAGCTATATGGATCTGAATTCAGTTCAGTTTCACCATATAGTAAAAGCCTTTTCAATCTATATCTTTGCAAAAACCTTCAAGGTGCATTTATGATAAAGAAAACAAGTTATAAATTTTGTAACCTGCTATAGCTTGTATTTTATGTTCACTAGATGGAGCTTTATCAATAGGCCACTATCAAGCTTTGTTTACATAAACACAGAGAGATAGAATTCAATATCTTTTTCAAATTGTCTCCAACCTTTAAATCATGGTTTCAAGCTAGTTGGCTTATGTCAGTAAAGGGTAAGAAGACCAGAAACTGGATTTAAACTCCAACTCTACTAAACAGCATTTATGAAACACATTTCTATCTGTTTGAAAGCATGAATTTTTCAGATACATAAATATCTTCAAATCCAGTCAAACAAACTAGATAGTTATGTGGGTCTGAATTCAGTTCAGTTTTACCATATAGTGAAAGCCTCTGCAATCTATATCTTTGCTAAAACCTTCAAGGGTTAATTTATGATAATGAAAACAAGTTATAAATTTTGTAACCTGCTATAGCTTGCATTTTATGTTCACTAGGTGAAGCTTTACCAATAGCCACTATCAAACTTTGTTTACATAAACACTGAGAGAGATAGAATTCAATACCTCTTTCAAATTGAGTCCAACCTTTAAACCATGGTTTCGAGCTAGTTGGATCATGTCAATAATGGGTAGGAAGACCAGAAACTAGATCTAAACTCCAACTCTACTAAACAGTATTTATGAAACATGTTTCTATCTGTTTGAAAGCACAAATTTTTCAGATACGTAAATATCTTCAAATCCAGTCAAACAAACTAGATAGCTATATGGGTCTGAATTCAGTTCAGTTTCATCATATAGTAAAAGCCTCTGCAATCTATATCATTGAAAAAACCTTCAAGGGTGCATTTATAATAAACAAAGCTTGATAGTGGGCTATTGGTAAAGCTCCATCTAGTGAACATAAAATTTATAACTTGTTTTGTTTATCATAAATGCATACTTGAAGATTTTTGCAATGATATAGATTGCAGAAACTTTTATTATATGGTGAAACTGAACTGAATTCAGACCCATATAGCTATCTAGTTAGTTTGACTGGATTTGAAGATATTTACGTATCTGAGATATTCGTGCTTTCAAACAGATAGAAGTGTGTTTCATAAATGCTGTTTAGTAGAGTTGGAGTTTAGATCTAGTTTCTGGTCTTCCTACACTTTACTGACATGAGCCAACTAGCTTGAAACCATGGTTTAGAGGTTGGAGACAATTTGAAAAAGATATTGAATTCTATCTCTTTCAGTGTTTATGTAAACAAAGCTTGATATTGGCCTATTGGTAAAGCTCCATCCAGTGAACACACACACACATAGATAGATAGATAGATAGATAGATAGATAGATAGATAGATAGATAGATAGATAGATAGATAGATAGATAGATAGATAGATAGATAGATAGATAGATAGATAGATAGATAGATAGATAGATAAATAGATAGATAGATAGATAGATAGATAGATAGATAGATACACACCCATGCCGCCTTTGCATAATAATGTTGGAAAGGATTTGTGTGAATAGATCTTCTTAGCTATGACTTATATAGAGATACAGTTGGCATCAATCTGCATAAGTGCATCCCTGTTAAGAGAGTCAAAGGAAAATTCTCTCTGGGTTGGAACTCTGAGGCATAATGGAACCAAGAAGAGGGGTGATGTGTAGATGAACTGATTCAAATTGTGTTTAGATTTTAATGAAAAGACATTGATCTAGTCTTTTGGACTCAGGTGCAATCATAGGTTAAGTATTTCATCGCATTCCTACCCAAAGATACAAGGTCCAACCATAGTCAGGTGTGTTCTTTTCTAACTTCTCTTGTCTTTGCTTTCTTTAGATCATTAGATTAAATATATAAAGGATTTATACTTTATGCTATATGTAATTGAAGGCTTTTGAACTCAGGCTTTCAAGCACATCTTGACAAGATACATGTGAAAAAGATAAATGATCTCCAATATTCATATTTCATGCTGAACAAGCACTCATCATTGGTCTGGGTCATCATCTCCCATATATATATATATATATATAACAATTCTTCTAACTTTAATGGACTGGTTTTATATATATATATATATATATATATATATATAACAATTCTTCTAACTTTAATGGACTGGTTTTAATCTCCACTCTCCCAACTTTTCGGCTATCAATGACATTAAAATCTGATGATGGCATGTTCAAAGCACTTGTGTCATACTCTTGTTAAACATATGTCAATTTAACCACTCATATGTAGAACCTTAATCTCATTTTAATACATAGAAGAAGGATAGGTAGTAATACAGACTGAAAATATAATATTTAAATACATGTATAGTATTTATACATTAAGTTAGATGTAATTAGAGTATTTTGAACTCAGACTTTTAAGCTTCCTCTAGTAATTCATTTCATCTTGTGCAAGAGATATGCATGACCACATATATGTAAAAAAGCGAAATTCTTTCCAATATACATATTTATGTTGAACCAGCACAAACTATATATATTGGACATCATTTATTTTTTTCACTTGCATGTCATCATGTGTATTTGTTCTATAAGATGAAATGGATGTCTAAAGAGAGATTGAAAGTCTGAGTTTAAAACCTTCTAAATGAAAAAGTAAAACTATCTTTTAATAATTCGTTGCAACACTAAAGCCATGTAACAACTTCCATAAAGAAAGAATGAAGAGCAAAGCATTCCCAGGATGCTAGTGTTTTCCAATCTTATTTCAATTTTTAATTAAAATATTTAGATATTAATTTGTAATGTAAACATTAGAAGAGTAGTTAAGTTAGATATAGGAAGTTTATCCCCCCTCTCCCGTCACATTCCAATCATTAAATATATCCAATTGCCTTTAAGACATTTTAAATGAAGACCAGGATAAAACACTTTTAGAAAGACTTTTAAAAAATGAACTCACTTCAATGTTATTTAGATTAATTTTTGAAATCAAAATTTTATATGTGAATACATACACAACCAATAGTATGTGCTTGAGGGAGTGGATTAGATAGTTTATATTTATGCTTTTACTTATCTTTCAAAAAATAAATCAAAGAATTGCTAAATATTTAAAACAATAATATTTAAAGGGTAATGAATGGTTCTTTTTCTCTTTTGAGTACTTTACCTAGATTTATGGGAAAAAATTATTTTGATATTTGTTCGACCAATTATTCGGAATTTGAACTCAGACTTTCACAGGACCAACAACTCTCAGTACCATCTTATATTGCTGACCCACTTGATCACACACATGTTGAAAAGATAAATAATCACCAATATATGTATTTCATGCTAAACCAGCACTCATCAGTTGGTCAAGATGGGTCAGCAATATAAGATTGTACTGAGAGGCGTGGGTTGTGTGAAAGTCTGAGTTTGAATTCTGCATATATTACATATATAAATGCAGGTATAAGCCTGTACAATGTATCAATCAATTATTGTAAGTAGCATTATAAGTCACCAATTATATTAATAATTGAAGTTAACAAATTTATTTTGGGTGTGTTTCAAATTTATTTGAATAAAATGTACATGATTTGTTATTAATTTATTTGCATCTTTGTCTTATTTATTTGTTCTGACTTATTACAATAGTTCCAGTCATAGGTCATGTTTAAATAAAATTACAATTTGCCCTGAGATCATGGATTAATTGATTATTTGAATATATTTTGAAATTAATAAAAATGACTTTTTGATTTCTTAATATATTGTTTAAGCTTTTTATTTGCATTTCTTTATTGATAAAGACATATAAATAAATTCAAATGTTAATAAAATGCTCATTATTTATGCATCAAATTTTATTAAGGATAAGAACTAATTTTACAATTTTAAACATACCTACAACCATTACAGATTGGTACTTTAATTCATGAGACATATTCATTTTGTATTTTGAGGCATGCCACATTTTTAATGTGAAGTTTGTGCCCTGCATGAAGGTACTTCATCAAGGGAGTCTCATATCATCAAAATAATTCATTAAATTTATATATAAATGAAATTGTGTAGATTACTAAATCATTCTATTGCTAGAATTACATTCTGATTATCAATATTTTTTTATTTAATTATGATGATGATTTTTTTATTCAGTCTTTTGTCAATAGTTCAAAATATAGTACATATTATATATTACATCAAAAAATATTTTTCAATAGAGAGAACTATTCAAAAGAATTTATGCTACTAGTATTAAAATTGTTGTAGTAATTGATTTTTTCAAATAAATAACTTTTATTTAAATACCAGATATATCCTG
Source organism: Epiperipatus broadwayi (assembly GCA_028023455.1). NCBI lineage: Eukaryota > Metazoa > Onychophora > Udeonychophora > Euonychophora > Peripatidae > Epiperipatus > Epiperipatus broadwayi. The sequence goes on along the minus strand of JAQFVV010000067.1, from coordinate 5,523,438 downwards.
TTTTTGAAAGGCCATCAATTTGAAATGTCTAATTTTGCATCATTACTTTCTTCACATTAAATTTTTCATAGTAAAAATTACATACTATTAAATGTAATATTTGTAATATATTTTTTTAATTGTGTGTTTTAACAATTTTTTTAAGATTTAATGTAAAGATGTTTTTTACTAAAAATTGCTGACTATGTCATTCATCTGAATTATATTAGGGTATTGGCAGATTAGGAAAGTATTTTAATAAAGTTAATTTAAAATTTTAAATATATATTTTACATTTAACAGTATTACAAGATAATTATATATTATCTGGCATACCCTCTGATTAAAAAGTTTATTTATTTTTATTTTTGTTAAACATTGCTGAAAATGTCATTCATCTGATTTATATTTGGGGGAATGACAGACCATGATAGTACAAGATGCCTTAATGCCAAATTATGAATTAGCATATTTATAGCTGTTTCTGCAGCTGCCTGAAAACCTTTTCCAATGAAATATAAAAACAGTAGTTGAGCTAGTTCACTCAGTGCCAGTGATTCTGGATATGCTATCAGGAGCCACCAAACTTGCCAGTTGAAGCTATTTGAATGCCAAAGTAGTTCCCAGCCCTTACCATTTTGTGAATTTGACAGTGTTATTTCTTCTGGGCTTTCAGACCATCATTTTTGTAATTTTTTTTAATTGGTTGCTTTAACAATTTTTTTTAAAGATTTAATGTAAATTCAACAAAAGATTTTGAATAAATGTGAAAAATTTCCTCATTACCTGTTCTATTTGATATGTACCTTTGGACAGCATTATTACAGTGTTAATTGTGGAACAAAAAATAATATTTTCATTGAAAAATATGCCTCATTGTGAATTTGACTCATGACATTGGATGAGCATTCATACATTCACCAATCAGATGACAGAGAAAATAGGGATTTTATATATAAGATGTTAATCTAATAAGGGATATTAAAGTCTACAAGAATACAAAAAGATATTTTATTGATAATGAAAAGCAAAAACAATATCCAAGAAAAAAAAGTGCTTTGTGTCTGGATTTTTTAAATCTTATCATTGGAACACAACCACACATAAAATACAAAGTGTGTCATTGCATACAACAAAAAACTTGTAATAGCAATAAATTTGCACTAATATATTCACAATTTTAATTTACAAAGTATATTACAAAGTTAGATTATGCAAAAAATACAATCAGTTCTTTTTATTTAATGAATTAATTTTTATAATTTACTTTTTCTGTAAGATGTATTTCACTAATAGTACCTATGCAAACATGTTCACACCAAACAAAATCCATACTTTGTTACAATAACTACTGCCAACGTTACAACTTTTCTACTTATCAAATGAAAAATTTACCAGGCTAGTTGCTTAGCCTAAATTCTTTATTCATGGAAAGATGTAGATATATACATTTATTTATTAAGTAAAACTATGGTAAATACTTTTTAAGGTTACTTATAATTATTTATATTCTTGAAGTAAAACTACCTTTAACTACCTCCACTCTGCCACAAGTGTTCCCAATTATCACTTTTTTAATATAGTAAAATTTCACATATTTGCTATATTAGAATAATGTATAAGGGAAATACTGACTACTTTTACAGATAATTAATACATGTCTGTATTAGGAATATGATCACACTTTATCATTGTATGTTGCAAATTAGTTACATAGAAATACGATCATACATAATAAAAAGGTGAAACAATTTAAACAGGAAAAGTAAAACAGCCTTAAAGATCTCGTTATAAAATAATTATGAAAATATATTGTTCATAATGTTAGTCCTCTATTTGAGAGTAGCCAATGCACTGTTTGCTTTTTTATAATGATCCTCTAGATAATAGAGATAGCTAAATATCTTTTTACTGATTAATAAACGAGTATTTGGCTGAGCTGGTACCAGAAAAAAATCTGGCCTTGCATTAATTAAAATCTTCTATTTTTTTTTAATGTTAAGTTCGACTCCGATTTATATTTCAGATTATATAATATATAGGGTATATGAGCACAGACTAGTATGAAGATTAGCTATCTTAATATATATATATATGAGCACATATTGCATAAATGTGGAGAGATGATAATCTGGACCAACTGATGATTGCTGGTTTGGCATGAAATACGGATATTGGTGATTACTTATCCTTTGGACATATATGTGTTCAAGTATATTAGTGATATGAGATAGAGTGTGGGTCATGTGAAAGTCTGTGCTCATATCTCTATATATTACATATATTGATACGAATATTTAATAAACCTGGATTTCAGTTATTTCAGATTATAAAAATGACTGACAAATCTAATAATAACATTATCATAGGCCTGATATATATATAATTTCTTAAAGGCAAGACTAACATTTCAGTTCAAACCTTTATTTGAAGTCATATATATATACGATACTGTTATTTTTATCAGTATATACTTCTTTAATCAATAATAACTGGCTAACATAGTAAACGTAATTATTTACTCAACTGTAAGCTCTTTCAAAAATGTGGTGTCAATTCTTGGAATTAAAGAAAGAAAAAATGTTTATTCAGGTGACATTATATATATAACAACTATAAGAAAAACGTACTTAGATAAATTTTTAAGTACATAATTTACTTACCATAATATACTTATAATACTTAAAAATGAAAAATCTTTATAAAAGTTCTTTTTTACTTCAAAAATAACTTAAATCAAAACAAATATCATATAAAATAAGTTTTCGGAATATTGATTATCAGATGCTTTAAGCTTGCAAGCAACTATGTCGTTATTTGGTAATTATCTCAAATAAAAATAACATTAAATGGGGTCGGGCATACTTTCAAAGCTTTTAATGTTTTTCATGTGGCAAAGAAATATATAAACTTAGAAAATATTTAAAAATAAAGAGGAAAGTTAACAATTTATTTAACTACTAATAAAAATGACAAATTATTTCAATGCTTTCTCTCCCCCTCTTACTATATATATGTCGTAAAAGGTGTTTGTATCATAGTAGTTAGCACATTCATTTGTATTGCTTTCAATTGAGATTTAAATTCCAGTAAGGTTCTAAATAAGCTTATACTTTAATCAAGTTGCAACTTATAGCCAATCCAGTTAATTAACTATTATATTACTGATCAGTAAATGGACATCCAACTATTTTTAGTTAAACAGTAAAACAAAGGGGAGGGGGGGACCCCATAAATTATTATCATTTGGCTTTTCTTCTTTTTTTTAAGTGCCATAGCATCGGTTGGGATGCGAACCCGCAACCCGGGCAACTGCCTGCAAGTGCTAGGCAGTGGCGCTGACCTCTCGACCACCAATGCAAGATTATACTTCTTTTTTTTTCCAGTAAGTTATTTCAAAGTGTTAAACTTGGAAAATAATTAACAATATTTTTTTTTACATTAAATCCAGAAACATTTATTTTGAATTATTAATCATGTCCATTATATAATAAATATTGTAATAAAAAATAATAATGAATGTAATGGTAATAATATGTTATAAAAGCATTATAAATCACAGAAGTACTTTAATTAATAACTTAAACTTCTTTAAATGTTATAGCAATTTGAATATATTGGAAGTAAATGTCATCAAGTTATATACCAAGTCCTGAATTTTAACATTAGGAGATTAATGATTTTCTATAGACAATTTATTTATATATATAAAAATTCACTAATTAAGTGTGTTTTAAATATGGTTTCTCTTTTTATGAAGATTCTTAACATTTTCAAGATCAAAATTAAAAGTAAATTTAGATGACTTCTTGTGATTAAAGAAAGCAGAGGTTTTTATTTAATCATTATTATCCTTATTTTTTATATGATTGTATAATAATTGATATTCTCTTAATTTTTCTCTAGATTATATTTCAATTCACCTATGTATGAAGCCATGCATCTACATAAAATCTAATAAACAACATTATATTTTGTTTGAAACAAATGACAATTTTAGATTTATTTACCAATCTAATAACATTATATGAAACATAAAATGAAACATTATATATATATATATAAATTTTAACTTGAACATTTGAAATATAAGAAATAGAAATTTATATTTTATTATTAACTATCAGTTTCTTTAAAGAAGTATATAATTAAAAGTATCAATTATGCATAAGATGGCAAATTCTTAGATCTTTTTTATATCACTATAAAAGAGAAAAGTCACAAAATGTTGAAGAATTTACAAAAGAATTGTTTGAAGGTGATTATAATGTTAAATACATTTATTACACTTTATATCAATTTAAAAACAAATATACTATTTTAGAGAAGCTGAAACTTAATAATAAATTGTGGATTTCTACTTCATATATTTTAAAGGCCCAAATTACTTTTTTCAAAAAATACATACAAGGATTTATTTAATGTTTATATTCCACATAATGTTAATAAATTTAAGAAATAATTGTAAAAATGTGACACCTTTCAAACAAAAAAGTAATGTGATTTATCAAATTGTATGTGAATGGTTGGTTTAATATGTTGGTAAATCAATGTGTAGTCTAAAGAAAAGATTAAAATAACATCAATTATTATATAAAAAAAATAAAAATAATAATGATTAAATAACAGTTTTGTTTTCTTTGATAATGAAGAAACATGTAAATTTCCCCTTAATTTTGATTTTAAAACTGTTAACATGCTTTATGAAGGGAGAAACCATAATAAAAGAAAAATTAAAAAGAAAATTTTATAAATAGAATGTCTGTAATTAATCAGTAATTTTCTAATGTTAAAATCTGAGAATCATGGGTTATAAATTGATAACTTTTTCTTCCACAATATTTGAATGAAAATGACAGTAGAAAAAGGCTAAGTGATTAACTGAAAGTATATCTATCAATTATAATACTTTTTATAATATATTATTACCATTATATTCATTTTTGTTATATATATTGAAATTGTATATTCCTTTGGAATATATTTCATTGCTGCGTAAATTAGTTAAATGTATAGAAATAAATTTTATTAATTTAAAAGTGTGGCATCATTAATATTTTAAACTATTGTGTTGTTGTTATTATTATCATTATTATTATTTTTGAAAGATATTATATATTCTTTTATAAATAAAAATTGATTTTATTAAATGATAATATAAAAAAAAAATTAAATGTTTAATTTTAAAATATTAGTTTTCAAGAATTGACAATTATTAGTTTTAAATGTACCTTTAAATAGACTGAAGTATTATATATTGTTCTATTGGCATATAGCCAAGAAATATTTTTTTAATAATAAATTATTTTCTTTTATTACTAAAATAGAAAATATTGATATGCCAAATTAATAGGGGTCCAAATGTAACTCATGCTGGATAAACTTGTCTTTTATTTTAAGATTTATGATTAGTTGGAATAATTTTATTTTGTAATTCATAATTTCACAATAATTGCTTGTAATTGTAACTTTACTAGTAACTTAATTTCTTTATTTGGTATTTTCTTATATTAATTATCAATATTAAATTACAATTAGTTGTTGGAAAGAAGTCTAGATTTATTATCTAATGGTACTTTCTAATAAAGCCATATGGAACTATCTTTAGGGCAATGATGAACATAGTTTCTGAGAAAGAAGGATAGTTATTATATATTTCTTTTATAATTTCGGTGACCCAATTTGTAGAGCTTTGATAAATTTATAATTTGAGATAGAAACGTTTTTTTTTTTTTATCATTTTGACAACTCAATTCATAGAGCTTCAATAAACTTATATCTTGAGAGAAGAAAAATATAATTATTTATATTATTTTTTATCAATTTGGCTGCATATCTTTTGGAGCTCTGATAAACTTGTAATTAAGAAATAAGAATAGTATTTTTGTTTAATATTTTAATTTTAATTTTAGGGATTTTGATAAAGTTGCACCATGAAAGATAATATTAGCAGAATTTTATATCTTGTTTATTTTTTTCATATGATATGCTCTTATTTATTAGAGAATTTTTTTAAAATCTGGCATTAATGTGTAAAACTTGATAATATAAAGCACTCTGAGATATTTAATAGTATAGGAATTTTTTTTAATACTTTTAATTACCCCAAATTTGAGACCTGATAAATTTCAATTTTTTGTTTTAATAAGTTATGCCTTTATTTTCAATTAGTTAGAAGTGGAGCATCTTGAGGTATTGAAAAATATAATTCTTTTTATGTAAATTTTGGCTTTCCAATTTGATGAATTTAAAATAAAACTTTGAGATAGTTAATACAATTTAATGATTTTTTTTTACTTTTTGAAAGATCTAAGTTTGAATACTCTAGAGCCATTTAGATTTTATTTTATTATAAAATACATTTTGTGTTAATTTAAAATTTTAAAATTCAGCAGCAAAATAAAATTTTAGTTGATGATTTTGATGAAAATAGAATGAAGAGAATTCATTTAGTTTTGTTTTCATTTTTGGAAAAAAATTAATATTTCAATTATTTATATTAATGGAACAAAACTTAAATAGAAATAGAAAAAAAGATAGTGATGAAGAAAAGGAGGTTAGCAGTAGTAATCCTGAATCAAAAATTAAAGTAATAAAACCAGAAAGCTCTGAGATAAGTGACAATAAAATTATGGCATATTGAATATGAAAGTATTTAATCAAATGCTGCAAAGCATAGCAAATCAAATGAATGAAAATATGCAAAGAATGGAGTAAAAAATGGATAAATATCACCAGAAGATTGAAAAGTATTATCAGAAAATGTTTCAGAAATTGCATGAATTTGATAGAATATTGATGGAGGGTGTTAAAGTAAAAAAAGAATAAATATAAAAAATTCTGTCTGAAATGAAAGAATCATTAGAGGAGTCTAGAATTAAATTAAATGATAAAGTTCAAAAAATTAGGAGAAAGGATTGATAAATAGAAGAAAAAATTAAATTAGTACCAAAGTATTTTGAAGAAAAACAATATATATATACACACACACCTAGGTCTCATTTTACGCGATAGACAGGTTCCTCAGAAAACACTCGCAAATGAAATCGCACAAAAATAGACATAACTTACCTTGAAAAAGGGGGGATATAGACTGTGATTTTTCAAAAATCGTGTAAAAGCAAAGCACCAACGTAAAATTACTTTAAAATTCGCGCAAAAAAAATAAGGAAATAAAATATGACTAATAAAAAATTTCAAATTTGAAAAAAATTGATACAAGACAAACTTTTTTTAACTATAATATTTAATTTTATTCAAAATAATATATTTTTATGCATAATTTACAGTACAGTAATTTACATTTTTTATACACATTTTAATTATTATCGCTATTTGCCGATAACAGGTTCGTTTGCAAACTGGTAAAAAATCAGATTCTTCACAAAAGGAAATACAACTAGCACCAACTTCACATCACATTTATTTCAGGTCACCTTAAGTAATTTTTAAATTGTTAATTACAATTAAAAATCAGATTTTAATTTTTAATTGACAAATTTAATTGCACCCACTGCTATTACTCACCTTTTAAAAATAAACTTCCGGACACTAAATGATTAATAATTGATTACGTTCTTTTTTAAAAAGCAAAAAGCAGAATGTGATTTAAAATGCAAAATTAACACGCACAATGTTTGAACAAATTTACATTATAATCTTGTAAAATTTAATGTGTGTATACATAAAATGTGGAAATCATGATTTTAATTTCATTATTGCATAAAATCTTACTATTATAAAGCACTGAAAATATTGAAATTACTAAGATGAAAGTTGAATTCCAATAATGTGCTATTACTTTCAATATGATGTAAGTGTGAGAATTTTATTATTTAAAGTAATAGCTCATTATCGGAGTTCGACTTCCAAAGAAACATGAATCGCGTAACTTCAAAATCGCATTAAATAAATCCACATAAAATGAGACCCAGGTGTATATATATATAAATATAGAAGAAATAGTTGATAGTACAAATACAATTAAAAAATCTAAAGTTAATATAGTTGTTGTTGATGAATATAAACTTGAAGTAGGTAGCACAAAATTAATTTAAAATAATGTAGTTTTTATAGAAGAATCCAAAGTTAATGCACATTTAAAATCTCAACAATTTAAAATTGATGATGAGATAAAAATCTTTTGTGAAAATGATTTAATAGATATTGAAGAATCTATGGTATGTATAGGAATTGATAAATTGGGAGATGATAAAATTATAAAAGAATGTATGATTGATGGCATAATCATGAATGTTTATAATATTGATATGAATATAGCAGAGGAGTCAAAAACCTATGCAAGTGTGGCAATGGATTTTGTAGCAGATACCAAAATTATATTTTAGAAGAAAAAATGTAAAAATTCACAAGTAGAAATACTAAATGATCTAGAATTGTTTAAGAATACCATACAATATAAAATTTTGTCTCATACTTTTATGAAACTTTATATAGATGTAGAAGTATTGGAGTTTATAGATAAAGGTAAGTGTAATGAACAGAAATAGTTTTTCTATAATAAGTATGAAGTCATGAGTATGGCAGTTTTATCTGTGAATACAAGACTCTTATTGTACTCTAAAGTAGAAAATATTTTCATAGTGGTAAATGTTTGGAACTATTGTGTAAAATAAGATGTATAGTTTGTAGAAGTGATTATAGAAAAATTGGTTTTATATAATATCAAGATACTATATTTCTTTGGAATACAGAAAATAAATATTATAAGGATAAATGGAGAAATGATTGTAATGTAATTGTTGACTGATATGGAAAATATGTTCAGGATGGATATAGAAATAAAAAATGTTATTTGTTTCTGAATTTAATTTTATTGGTGGTTAATAAACTAATAGAAGTGGTTTATATTGCTAGAATTTTGGTAAGGTTAAAAAAACTCCAAATTTTAAAGATCTTCACCAATATTTATTTTGTTATTAAAATTGGAAAGCTTATACTTTCTTTTTTTTGAATGAACATAAATGTCTATATTTAGTTCATTTATGTTTTTAGATATTAGGAGTAAATATTTTAATTGTTATGTTCTGACTAAAGTTTTTATTATACATATATTTCAGAATAAAAAATATATTTTTTTTAAAAAAATAAACATAATTGTTAAATGTGGTAAAAAAAAATTTTGTGAAAGGGGTGTTAATAAAGTAGTATATTTCTTTGGAATATATTTCACTGCTGTATAAATTAGTTAAATATATAAAAAATATTAATATAAAAGAGTGATATCATTAATATTTTTAAATATTTGGTTGTTATTATTTTTATTTGAAAGACATTATATATTTTTATAATTAAAAATTGATATTATTAAATGATAATATAAAAAGAAATTCAAGTGTTTATTTAAAAATATTTTCAAAAATTGACATTTGTTTTAAATATATTTTTAAATAGATTAAGTTATTGTTTATTTTTTTTATTGGCAAGTAGTCAAGAATGATTTCTTGTCAAGAAAACTGTTTTGATCATGTGAACAAAGTCATCGGCTGTTGAATTTGACAAAGAAAAACATTGGATGTTAATCTTTCAAAATGAACTTATAAATAAGCAATTTTCTTCACAAAAGTTTGGAAACCAAGATTCAAATGAATAATCGACTTCTTGCTTTCATTCATTGTAAATAGGATTACTTAATAATCATCAATTTCTGAAAAGTCATGAGTTTTATATATCTTCATTTAGGCCTATCTTTTATATTTCATGCAGAGTGTCATTATAACAAAAAGATCAACTGCTTTATCTTAAATTTAGATAACATTCACATTTTCTACTGATAAACAAGTTAAAAATACAAAATAACTTATAAATCTTTATTAAATATTTTTATTTATAATAAATTTTTTACACAAATATTATGTTGATATTAATTATTTTAAATTGTCAATTCTTAAATATTGGATTAATAATTATGTGCACAATTATCAAGACTACATGCAATTAATATTTTCCAAACATTTTCAAAAATAATATAGAGGCAATAAATTATAATTTATTTTATTTTGTAGATGTTACATTTTAATATAGATTATGAAATATATAATCTGTGTTATTTAATTATATTTATAATTTTAAATAATTATTGTTTAAATGGTAATAATAGTTAATAATATGTTTAAAATACATATATACAAACAACAAAGATTACAAATTATAAAATTATCATAGAAAAGCCTTTTCTGGCAAATTTTGTTTTTTGCCCTTTTCAATGTCTCCAGAATACCATGATTTAAAGTACATACAGCAACATCTATATCAAGTACAAAACATCCATTAAGTTGAATAATAAGCGGTTAATGGATAAAGAATGGATAGTTAATTAATTAATATATGTGGATATATATCCATTCAATATATACAGCAGAGTAATTTTGTAGTAGGATTTAAAAAAAATCATGTAATAGATCATGTTGGATATCCATTTGTTTATCTATCTTCTCTCATGTATTGATATAGAGGTCACTGTATGTACTTTAAATCATGGTATTCTGGAGACATATTGAAAAGGGCAAAAAACATAATGTGCCAAAAAAGGCTTTTCTATGATAATTTTATAATTTGTAATCTTGTTGCTTGTATATATATATATATATATATATATATATATATATATATATATATATATATATATATATATATATATATATATATAATATATATATAAAATATAAACATATTATTGACTATTGTATACTTGAAATGCAACATAAAAAAAGAATTGGTTTTAATTCCGATTCTTTTTCTGTATAGTAAATGGTAATAAATACTTATTATATATATATGATAACAGATGGCATTCTACCAAAAACACCATCAAGTGTAGTTTTCTGTTTACATAAACGTCAGAGCGAGTATTCACTATCTCTAACTTTAATTCCACTTTCAGATCATGATTTTAAGCTATTTGCTATCGTCAGTGAAAGACAGGAATAAGAAACTAGATCTAAACACAAACTCTGAGCATTTATGAAACAGTTTCTATTCAGCTTGCAAGCGTGAATCTTTTAGACACATTAATGTCTTCAAACTCAGCATAGCAAGCCAGATAGCCGCATGGGTCTGATCTCAGTTCAGCATCACCACATAGTACAAGCCTCTGCAATATACATCATTGCAAGAAAGACCTCAAAGGTAGATTTATGAAAAACAAAAAAACACAAGTTAAAAAACTAGCTAACGCTTGTATTTATGATAACAGATGGCGTTCTACCAAAACACAGTCAAGTGTAGTTTTCTGTTTACATAAACATCAGAGCGAGTATTCACTATCTCTAATTTTAATTCCACTTTCAGATCATGATTTCAAGCTATTTGCTATCATCAGTGAAAGACAGGAATAAGAAACTAGATCTAAACACAAACTCTGATCATTTATGAAACAGTTTCTATTCAGCTTGCAAGCGTGAATCTTTCTTGCAATGATGAATATTGCAGAGGCTTCTACTATGTGGTGATGCTGAACTGAGATCAGACCCATGTAGCTATCTGGCTTGCTATGCTGAGTTTGAAGACATTAACGTGTCTAAAAGATTCACGCTTGCAAGCTGAATAGAAACTGTTTCATAAATGCTCAGAGTTTGTGTTTAGATCTAGTTTCTTATTCCTGTCTTTCACTGACGATAGCAAATAGCTTGAAATCATGATCTGAAAGTGGAATTAAAGTTAGAGATAGTGAATACTCGCTCTGACGTTTATGTAAACAGAAAACTATGCTTGATGGTGTTTTTGGTAGAACACCATCTGTTATCATAAATACAAGCGTTAGCAAGTTTTTTAACTTGTGTTTTTTTGTTTTTCATAAATGTACCTTTGAGGTCTTTCTTGCAATGATGTATATTGCAGAGGCTTCTACTATGTGGTGATGCTGAACTGAGATCAGACCCATGTAGCTATCTGGCTTGCTATGCTGTGTTTGAAGACATTAAGTGTCTAAAAGATTCACACTTGCAAGCTGAATAGAAACTGTTTCATAAATGCTCAGAGTTTGTGTTTAGATCTAGTTTCTTATTCCTGTCTTTTACTGACGATAGCAAATAGCTTGAAATCATGATCTGAAAGTGGAATTAAAGTTAGAGATAGTGAATACTCGCTCTGACGTTTATGTAAACAGAAAACTACGCTTGATGGTGTTTTTGGTACAATGCCATCTGTTATCATAAATACAAGCATTAGCAAGTTTTTTAACTTGTGTTTTTTTGTTTTTCATAAATGTACCTTTGAGGTCTTTCTTGCAATGATGTATATTGCAGAGGCTTCTACTATGTGGTGATGCTGAACTAAGATCAGACCCATGTAGCTATCTGGCTTGCTATCCTGAGTTTGAAGACATTAACGTGTCTAAAAGATTCATGCTTGCAAGCTGAATAGAAACTGTTTCATAAATGCTCAGAGTTTGTGTTTAGATCTAGTTTCTTATTCCTTTTTTTCACTGACGATAGCAAATAGCTTGAAATCATGATCTGAAAGTGGAATTAAAGTTAAAGATAGTGAATATTCGCTCTGACATTTATGTAAACAGAAAACTATGCTTGACGGTGTTATGATAGAACACCATCTGTTATCATAAATACAAGCGTTAGCAAGTTTTTTAACTTGTTTTTTTTTTGTTTTTCATATATATATATATATATATATATGGGATTTGACTGACACTGTATGTATTGGCAATTGAAATATTATTGAGAAGTTTTGCTTGATATTATTTGTTAGTTCCAGTCATAAATTCCTATGGCTTTATTTTGTAATGATTTTGTTTTTGTAGTAAATACTTTTTAAAGCATGGGTAATGTTTATTTTTTTTATAAATAATATGGTAATAATGAAGAATTAATATTTTAAATATTTTCTATATGAAATTTTCAGAATAGTAGAGTTAAACTTATAATATAGCAATCATTTCACTCATTGCTTAATTTTATAGCCCTCAGTGTATAGATTACTGTGTTACTAAGTACTGAGATAAGGATAGCTTGATCTGTTTTGGCAATGTCTCAGATTGTTGATCATACACATGTTTGTTGATTTTATGTATTAATTTAAATATTGGTATCTATTATAATATTATTTTTATTTTATTTTTTAAATAAATTATTTTGTTTCTTTTATTATTAACTATTTTATTACTTGAATTATAAAATACAAAATATTGATATGCCAAATTAATTAGCGTTCAAATGTAACTCATGTTGGATAAACTTATCTTTTATTTTAAGATTTATTATTAGTTGAAATAATTTCATTTTGTAATTCATAACTTCCCAATATTCTCTTGTAATTTTGACTTTACTGATAAAGTTACATGCCTTGACAACAAAATTTTAAATTGTTGATTGTTACTGATATATGGGATTGTCTAAGTGTTGATTGGTTTTTAATGATATATATATTCAGCTAAAATCTAAACAATTTCTAATTTTATATGGTGAAATAAACTGATTTAAATCAATTCATAAAGAAACATTAATATTACTACTTTTTTAATATAATATAACGGTATTGTAACAGTCATATTTGTATGTTTATGCAACAAAATTCAGGGTTCTGGCAAATTACACTAAAGCTGATCCAGATGAAGGGTTGAGATGTCAAATCTGACTACATTTCAATGACATATATGAAGTTGCATTCAGTCTCAATTTAATTTATGATCCAGCTGAGAAAGGGGTGGAACATGAGACTTGGTGGGGTTATTAATAATTTAATAACTATTTTAAATAGACACACACACTTATGGCTTATAGGCTAATGCATATATATATATAAACAAAAAAATAAAGACTTATAAATCCAATAAATAATATAATATTTCAACCAGAGGACTGGTTTTCATCAGAAAGAAAAAAAATACACAGTAAAATGGCGATAATCAAAAATTACAGATTTGGTAAAAGATTAAAAATTTAACAAAACCCCCCTGATTGGTCACAAAATCTAACACAGAATATCTACCCAATCAATGACAAAATTCAAACAAAAAAAAAACTACATTCCCTTCTAATCAAGCTTAAATTCTATTTAAATTAAAATAAATATAAAAATAAAAAATCCAAAATTAAAAATTAAAATATACATATGTGCATACATAGAAAAATTAAACTATGCTCATCTCACAAAAAATAGCTGTGCTCACATTAATATTCATTAAAAACTAAAATACTTATACATTTTAAAAATTATAGTTAGTGCAAAGTACAATAATTTATAACTAATTATTTATCTATAAACCAATTAAACACAGATATTAAACATCCATGTAACCAATCTTTACATAAAAAAACCTCATATAAGAAAATTTTCTTATATGAGGTTTTTTTATGTAAAGATTGGTTACATGGATGTTTAATATCTGTGTTTAATTGGTTTATAGATAAATAATTAGTTATAAATTATTGTACTTTGCACTAACTATAATTTTTTAAAATGTATAAGTATTTTAGTTTTTAATGAATATTAATGTGAGCACAGCTATTTTTTGTGTGTGAGCATAGTTTAATTTTTCTATGTATGCACATATGTATATTTTAATTTTTAATTTTGGATTTTTTATTTTTATATTTATTTTAATTTAAATAGAATTTAAGCTTGATTAGGAGGGAATGTAGTTTTTTTTTTTGTTTGAATTTTGTCATTGATTGGGTAGATATTCTGTGTTAGATTTTGTGACCAATCAGGGGGGTTTTGTTAAATTTTTAATCTTTTACCAAATCTGTAATTTTTGATTATCGCCATTTTACTGTGTATTTTTTTTCTTTCTGATGAAAACCAGTCCTCTGGTTGAAATATTATATTATTTATTGGATTTATAAGTCTTTATTTTTTTGTTTTTATATGTATTTCCTTTGGTTAGTTTGTTATATATTAATATTTTGATATATATATATACTTAATAAATGTAGACAATTTGGAGTGATTTTGAGTGGATTGCAAGGTATACACTAAACAGTATTAAATTTTAAATATCTTTGATAATTAAAAATAAACAAACTGATTAATATAATAACAAATAGATGTGCATTGGTTGTGAGGTTCACACATGTAGGCATTACAATAATGATGAAATAATTAAAGTGCAGGAGTCTCATCTTATTTAGAATGCACTTTATACATATATTTACTATCTGTGATCAAGATTCATGTCTATATATATATGGTATGCCAACTATTCCAGGGTTTACTAGCTATAAGCTAAACATTACCAAGATGACATAATATAAAGTATTAAAGTTGCTAATTCTATAATATTGTCATTGAGCAATAAATACACTTGGATACAGATCCCCTTGATAAACCAGATTCCAGGATTAGACCAATGCCAAAGTTATCTAATAGGGTAGAACAAACTGATTACTGTAGCCAGGCTTTTGATAATATGGTGCTAAAATACTAAATTAAGGGTTACAGTATGAATGTATAATTATTCAGAGGATTCAGTACCTAGTACTTAGTTTCCTTTGACCATAGAACTGGCTAGCATTATAAAGAACATTTAGTTCAGTATGTCAGAGCAGCTGTAAATATAGCTCTGGACCCTCATGTTCCAGTTTTAGAAGTCTAGCTATCTGAACTAATAATGGAGTGACATGTCACCATGAGGCCATTTAAAAAGAAAGCATGGCAATGTGTAATACACAACAGTGTTTAGTAGAAATACACACATAATGTTTATAAAATAATACTAATATTAAAGACAAATTTAAATGCACTAAATTCTATATTTCATTAGTCATTACAATTAAAAAATTTGTTTGGGAGTTACATTGATAGGCAAGCTTTTGCAGTTACATTATATAATTATTTTAATAAAGACTTAATTATTTAAGAATTATAATTTTATGATTTTATGAATGTTCATAGTTAAATGCATTAAAATATTAATGTTTTTATAGATTTGTAGAGCTCTGCAGTGAAGATATTACCAATTTCTTCTGAAGGCTAAGCTGTCTGGCATATATAGTGGGCACTGTCACTTCTGAATTGGTTGTCTCCCCCTCAATGTCTTCTTTGGAAACTGATGTTGCTTGTCTCCTCTTTTCAGCAGCAGTGATAATGATGTGCACCAGGCAAGAGAACACCATTCTTTCATCAGAAAATGGCAAAGCTGGAACTTTCTTAGCCACTCATGCTAAATTTTTAAATGGGTGTAGCTCCTAGTGACAACTGCTTAGACTTTATTATAAGAAAGATATTGAGTGCTGAGAATTGGGTTTTTTTAAATTAGATTTTTGATCCCCCCTGTAAAATCTATTAACTTATTTACAACTTTAAAATTTTAATTTTTGAATTTAACATCTCTTTATTAACTTTTAAATTTAACATACTCACCCTGGTAAAGACAAAAGCAAATCTGTAGCAAATAAAAAATAGTACTGCTTGGATGCATTTGCTTCATCCAAGATATACTTAAAATTTTGATATTTTTAAAATTAACATTTAACCTACATGCAATTTTAACCTGGTGCATGTGGTGTGATCTTTTTACTAAAAATTATTTAACATTTAAAAAAACTGAATAATTTCTGCATAAACATTATATTATATATGTACGTTGGTCACCCATAGAATTGAGAATATATATGCAATTCTTAAGTCAATTAATGAATAAATTTATACATATACATTATCAAAATAAAGATTTATAATTATAATTGTACTATAACTTTATTTAACCAGTTCACATCACAGCTTACTCATGTATACAAAAGTGTGTTCATACATATATAACAATATCTACACTGACATATATTTCAATAGATATACAGATATGTAAATACATGTGTTTAATTTAACATATTAAATATATCTAGATTTATGTACTATATATAGACATACATGTACATACATGTATATAAATGAATATATGTGTAATTGGGGGAGTTTAAACCTAGTATTAATGTTACTATGGGGCATAGTAGGTGAAATGGGATATGCACCAATATATACTGCTTCAGTATAAAAGTTTTATGATATAGAGAATATCTGCTTCACTTACCAAAATATGCCATGATTTTAATATGATTGAAGAAATGGAAATTTTGTTTCAGTTATCTAAAGATTTTCAAGGGAGGTAGGATTTTTTTAAGATAGTTGTCCCACAGATAACAGTATACTTACTTATTTATAGTTAACTGAATATCTATATAGAAAGACAGGAATCAAAAACTACTAAAACATAGTATCAGATAAGTGCCAGTATTTTTTCATGATTATCTGTAGAGAAACAGTGAATAAACATTGAACCTGCAGTGGATTCCTTAACAATACTATAATTTGCCATATAATTACAATACTTTGTAAGCTGTTTTTACTTTACCCATTGTAAATTAACTTATATAGAAATATATTGATAAGAGCAATGCATATTCATTTATCATTCAAATTGTTCATTGCTGATAATAACTTCATTGTGATCTGTGAATAGTAAAAAGCATTGGAGAGCAAAATAATATTCTTCCATAGACCAATGCAAGGGTGAAGGTCTCTTCTTTTTTGTTTTTATTTCCATTACTGAAGAAATGATTTAGAAACATTTGAGCTTAACTATTTTTATTACAGGTGATAAATACTTTGCATATAGGTAATGGTAATACAAAGTAAAAGAAATTTACAGAAAGAGCTGCAAAATATATTTAATCAAGTTAAATATAAAGAAATTTATAATGCTTAATTTGTAAGATTTGAAATACAGGCATTCTTATACCTGGAACTGGAACTTTATTTTTATATTAAGTTTTACTAAGATTTGTTTTCAAGAATTTTTTTCAGAATTTAACATTCATTGTTGTACAAACACAAGTAGAAGAAACAGGTAATATATTATTGGCCAAAATATTTTTTTTCTCAAAGTATAAGGGCTAATTTCTATTATATATAATATTAATATATCCAAATTAATTGCATTTTATTTTAATTATTAAATATTTATTGTAAGTTTTAAATTGCTGTTAAAATAAAGGCAGAAGGTTTACAAAAAATATACAGTTGAGCATTAGAGAAGAAATCCTTAAATTTTTACTTATCCTTTGTTTTGTTTTTTGTTCGGTGAAAAAGTTCAATACTTCTTGTACAACTTTCACTAAAAGAAAAAATGTACTAAACCTTGCAACTTACATTGAACAAATTTCAGTTTAAGTAATATAATTACACGAAGATTCAAGAAAAATTATCACGTGCTATTAGATTTGTCAATAGTTAGAAGAAAAAAAAAGAAACTGGAAATGGACTTACATTATATAACTACAAACGTTAATAAAATAATAACAAGATTTATCATAATAAAAAAAAAGAAATTTTAGAATTAATGACGTGTATTTAATTTATATATATATTCAAATAAAATCAGAGCATATTTCAATTTCTAAACAGATGGGAAAATTGGAGATCTTTATGAATCTATTTTAAACTAAATGAAAACAGTAATTCTTATTTTAAAATAGTGATAAAGTATTAAAAAATTGTATTTGTAACAAATAGTACATTTTGTAGGAGTAATTATGATTTAAAAAAAAAAAAACAAGAGAAGAAGGAACAAACAGTTTGTTTTACTTTATTTAAAAATAAAAAAAACAAAAACATTATAATTAAAAATAGATGTGAAAAGATTCCAATACAAAACTTTATTAGAAAAATATTGGCGAATCTTAAAAATAAGATAAATTCTAAGATTCTAAATAATTTAAGTGTTTATCCTAAAGATCACATGGCAGAAATTCAAATACAATAAATCTTGACAACATTTGAAAAAAAAAAAAATATTAAAAAATATTTAGAATTATAGAAAAGCATCCCTATTTTGTTTTAAAAGAGCTAAAGATTACGAAAAACACTATTACATAAAAAAATATATATATACAGGAAGTTTTGATTCCTTTTTTATGGGGTGGGGGTGAATTTCTTTAATGAATTTGGCTAAGGTAACATGAATTCTACAAATGTAAATACAAATCCAGATTACTGACTGTTGAATGAAATAAGAAATTTTCATTACGTATTATTAAGGCTAGAAATTTTGATTAAGTGAACTTCAATCTAGTGTAAAAAATCATTGAGTAATTAAAAAAAGATGAAGTTATTAAAAGTGAATTGCTATGAATATAACCATCTATATTTATTTGATTCTTAACAAAACGTATTTTCTTCTCTTACAGAACAATATCTTATATTATTACAACACACACACCCACAAGACGAAGTTATTAAAAATATCAATTATTTATTTATTCTCTGCAAATGAATTTGCTAAAATTTTATGCAGTATGTTAGATGAAAGTTTGGAAAGTCAGCCGAAAGAGGAAAATTTAAAAATAGATTTTATAACAATGGATCGTCTAAGAATAACAGTCTGGATAATAAAAAAAAAATCATTATAATGTTACGTTTTGTTTAGATTATGTATGTATAAAAATTATCTTGCTAAATATTATTTAACCAAATGATTAAAAAGTTTGTTTATGATTTTTAATGGTATGGCTGTAAAGAAATTTGATATAGCATTATTATATAATTTAAAATGGGGGGACGGACGTTTCTTCATCTGCATTTCTCTACTTTATGTTTTTAAGAGGACTGAAATTTGTATATCTAAATACATACTAATAGACCTATAAATTTTAAAAACTAAAGCTTGAGTTTCTATTGATAATAGACACAACCTACCGTTAACTGAGCGTAAATAAAGTAGGGTTGTTTTAAAATCTCCAGCAATATTTAAAATTTCTAATAATAAGATTAAAGAAATAAATAAAGCTTAATCTGAAAAAATAAATAAATAAAAAAAGAAAGGAGCACATTCTTGATTCTTACAAAAATAAAAAAAGGTTTGGAATCTATTTTAATGTAAGTTTTAAGGGAGATATATTTGGTCACATCAAAGTATTAGATTTATCTTATTGTCATAAGACTACTATCAAATATTTATTTTCCTTCTTTTATAGTGTAAGTTATGCTCTTACATAATAAACTATTTGTATGTGTTTGACATATTTGCATAGAAACATGAGATTTTTAATCCATCAAAATATAGGCTTTATTTTCTATTTTTATAAGACAACTGAACAGTATTATTTATTACAGTGATATAATGATAGGTTTGAGATTGTTTTACTTGGTTTGATGAAATAAAGCTTTTGTGCTCAATCTTTTACTTCATTATTTAAATATTACGTGATCTCTGGTTATTTGATTATAGGTCTATTTTATTAAACTAATACTGTGCATTTAGAAATTGCTAAGAAGATTTTATTTCATACAACATTTCTAGTTGAAGTTTGGAGTTATATACATAAATTTTCTCAGCAATAGTTGTGTTATTAGAGACACTGGAAATGAAAAACAACAACAAAAAAACTGCATATATCACCTATTACATAGTTGGAAAGCAATTGATTTGATTTAATTTGATGTGTTAAATATGTTTTATATAATTTGTTTCATATGGATGAAATCTTTTCTGTATGTATCACTTTATTAATGTTCTCAGATTTTTAAAATCTTGGTAGCTTGTAATTTTTTCATTTAATACCTACATCTAATTATATTAAATAGAAGTTATCAGGTAATATTTTCCCAAAATGTAAGTATTATAACAATAAGAAACAATATACATGAAAAAGCAAAGATTTTATATGTTTTGTTTTCATAAACTTTATTTTAAATATCCCACACACATTTAAAATGTACAGAAAATCATGAATATTAGTGAAAATTTTGAAAAAAAAATAGAATTTCCATAAAGTATTTTCTACTTTTTAGAAATATATTTATACTAAAAAAAATGACAGTTGTCTATTATTCATCTTTAGATCTAATATATATATATGATAACATCTGGTGACATAAATTAATACATTTGAAATTATATTTAGTCAGATTAAAATGAGACTTGAAGATAAAATATATAATAATACTCATCAAATTTGAAGTCAGTAACAGCATAATTAATAATAAAAAAATTAAAAGAAAAAGTATTAACTTATGTTTGCTAGAATGAAATGGTATATAACTTAAAAAATAAAATGGGGGGGGGGGTAAGCCTAATCGATAAAATTGTACAACACTAAAAAAAAAAAACTTTAATAATTATGAAAGGAAAAAAAAAATGTTTTAAATCTAATTTATATTTATAAAAATTTAACAATTTGGAATACATAAAAAAATTCCAACAATTAAAAATAAATAATGTTAGCATTCAGCCACAAAACCCTTACTTTTTTTTTTATCTGAACGAACCCTTGTGCAGTATTTTTAATTGTTATGAGTTTATAAATATATACGTTTGTTTTAGACAGATTTAATATATATGTTTAAATTATAAAAATGTAATAATTTGAAATAAAAGAATTTCAAGATACAGATGTTGTCTCTGAAAGTTTCTTTATTATTATGTTGTCTCTGTGTAAATGTATTTTTTACTTCAATTTAAAAAAATGAATTAATAACTCAATCTATCTAAGGTAAAATTTTCGAAAGTGCATAGCCATTTAATATTACAATTTGTACTTATGTACACCCTTGTCTATACTTTAGCATATTTAGACATATAAATTTAAATTGAAGACTGACCAGAGATTCACAATGGGTAAATAACATGAGCATCTATTTCCAATCATATAACGTACTATATTCCTATTTATTTTTTTCTTAATAAAAAAAAAGTTTTGAATTAACACGGAATGATATATAAATATTTTGTGCTTTTAATTTTTTTTACGATCTATATTTTTCAAAATTGGTAAGGTAAAAATTCATAAAGTTATCAGAAAAGACAATAATTTGAAAACTAAAATTTTAATTCTTGTAATGCAAGACTATATCCAGTTTGTTTCATATTAAAACAAATAATATAGCTATTTATCTTAAGTTTATTTACTTATCATTTATTTGAATATTTTTATTTTTAATTTGCTGATTACTTCAGGTATATTATTATTATATTTAAAAATGAAAAAATATAATTTAAATTTACCTTGGTCAACTTGTAATGATAATACTTTATAAGGAGTAATATAGATAAAGAATTATCATTCTGTTGATTGCTGCTTTGATTTTATTGCCATTAAAAACTTTCATTTTGAGAGAAACTTTTTGCCATTAAAATTGTTTGCCAGTAGCTCTTGTTATATTACATGTGCAAAATTATTGTGAAACTTTTATTAAAGATATTCCTATTTATTTCTCTGTCTGCTTTATTTTATTAAAAGACAATGCACTCAAATATTACTCTAAGAAAGAATCAAAAAGATTGAAAATAGATATTGCTCTCTACACAAACAAATAAACTATGCAATCTCTAAAATGGTATTATAGTTATCGTGTGTGTGTGTGTGTGTATATATTATAATGGGATGATCCTTTTCAGGACTCGAGGAAGTTGCATCTAACTATAGTTAGACTTTGAGTCTTCTTATAGATTGCCATGGATGATGTGATTTAAAATATAATCAAATCCACTCCTCTATTAATAACCTCGTTACTCTCGGAATTCGAGCTCAGAGTAGAATGCAATTGACTCTCTTCAGGCATTTCCACAAGCATCCCATAGTAATGATAAATTTAGCATAAGCTATATATAACTTTTTTATAAATATTAAATCACTAAGTTGATTCAATATATATATATATATGTGAGTATGTATATTTATAATTATTGGTTTTATAAAATGACTAAATAAAATAAACAAACGAGATCTGTATAATTTTAAAATCAAGTTTAACACATTTTAATCCGTAATAGAAACAAAATATCATCACATAAATAATAAAAATATTAGAATTTAGAATTATAATCTGGCCTTTTATATAATACAATAATAAGCTATTTAATATTCAGAAACTATAATATAATTATTTACATATATACAATTTAAAATCACGTGTACAATAAATAATACCACCATACATTATAAATCTACGTATTGTGTCATTAAAATGATTCAGTGTGTTTTATATGCCTATATAAGATAACATCCATTCACACCAGATTAATAATAGAATGTATCCTGATATTACTTATATATGTTTAAAAAGAAATTATGTTAATTGTCAGGTAAGATTCAATTTGGAATATAATAAAACTTACTTCCAAATTGAAATAATTCAAAAACCTTTACCTTAGTCAGCTGTCATTTTCATCAGAGCATATAGCAAAATATCAACATCTAAATTTTATTAAATAAATAAAAATAAAATGTTCATCTTATCAGTTCTCCACTTATTCTGTTAAAATTAATTTAATATATGAAATAATTTCTCCCTGTAAATATAATTATCCACAAAGGAAATAAAGTTTTAGAGTTATTAAAGTGCACAACAAGGTATTCCAAGATGCGAAAGAATAATGGTTTCATATTCCTCCTTAGATGAAATAAAATGACGATGAATGTTGAAAGGTAATGTTCCCTGATCATCCTTCAAAGAGGTAATCCAAATATTCATTCTTTTAAATATTTGCATAGTAAAATATTTAAAATCTTCAATATAATACTCCATTATTAAGGCAACTTTTTAGTGGAAATTACGATGATTATACTTTAGGCATTAAGTAAAAATAAATTTACATATTCAGGTTTAAAATATCAGCAGAAATCCTTGGCATAAACTGTCTAGCCAAAGAACATCTTTATAAATTTTTGTCTTCTGAAATATATATTTTGAAAGCTCATTTTGAAGACATTAATTTCTTTTAAAACCTTGTCAATTTCAACGATTATTTTTTTTATAGTTCTTTGTAATATTAAAAGTAAGTAAATTAATTACTTGAAGACAGTTTCAAAATGATGAATCTTCTTTTTTTTCTTAAAGGTATTCTAAATTCAAACACATTTAAATTTACAGACATATTTATTACCTTACTAACTAAATAAAAGATTATTGTTATAACAATATTAGTTCATTTTTATACTGGATGAATTTCTGCAAGCATATCACATAATCATGCACATGCTCTCTATTGTTTAAAATATACAATTTGTAATGAACCCCAAACATTTATTTCCTTTGTTTCAACTGATAAAAATGCAATGATGACTTACAGCTTTGTCAAATGTCAAGTTTTAGTTAATAAAAAAATACTATTAGTTAGAAACATTTATTTATGTGTGTGTATATACTAACTAGTTTATGTATATAGCTGATATATGAAAAGCTTAAGATAGGTGTATGTTATTTATATCTGTTGATTCGATATAGGCGCAGTTAAATTCACAAAGAAACAAATTGTTTTAGATGAGGCTCATGTGGTACTCTCACATTACCCCTTCCTTGTATAATGGGACAATCCTTTTCAGGACTTGAGGAAGTCACATCTAACTATAGTCAGACTTTGAGTCTTCTTATAAAATGCCATGGATGATGTGATTTAAAATGTAATCCAATCCACTCCTCTATTAATAACCTTGTTACTTTCGGAATTCAAGCTCAGAGTAGCAATCACAATTGACTCTCTTCAGGCATTTCCACAAATATCCCATAGTAATGATAAATTTAGTATAAGCTATATATAACTTTTTTATAAATATTAAATCACTAAGTTGATTCAATATATATATATATATATATATATATTGATATATATGCATATATATATATGCATATATATATATATATATATATATGCATGAGTACATATATTTATAATTATTGGTTTTATAAAATGACTAAATAAAATAAACAAACGAGACCTGTTTGATTTTAAAATCAAGTTTAACATATTTTAATCCGTAATAGAAACAAAAATATCATCACATAAATAATAAAAATATTAGAATTTAGAATTATAATCTGGTCTTTTATATAATACAATAATAAGCTATTTAATATTCAGAAACTATAATATAATTATTTACATATATATATATAATTTAAAATCACATGTACAGTAAATACCACCATACATTATAAATCTACATATTGTGTCATTAAAAGGATTCAGTGTGTTTTATATGCCTATATAAGATAACATCCATTCACACCAGATTAATAATAGAATGTATTCTGATATTACTTATGTATATTTAAAAAGAAATTATGTTAATTGTCAGGTAAGATTCAATTTGGAATATAATAAAACTTATTTCCAAATTGAAATAATTTAAAAACTTTTACCTTAGTCAGCCATCATTTTCATCAGAGCATATAGCAAAATATCAACATCTAAATTTTATTAAATAAATAAAAATAAAATGTTCATCTTATCAGTTCTCCACTTATTCTGTTAAAATCAATTTAATATATGAAATAATTTTTCCAAGTAAATATAATTATCCACAAAGGAAATAAGTTTTAGAGTTATTAAAGTGCACAACAAAGTATTCCAAGATGCGAAAGAATAATGGTTTCATATTCCTCCTTAGATGAAATAAAATGATGATGAATGTTGAAAGGTAATGTTCCTTGATCATCCTTCGAAGAGGTAATCCAAATAATCATTCTTTTAAATATTTGCATAGTAAAATATTAAAAATCTTCTTCAATATAATACTCCATTATTAAGGTAACTTTTTAGTGGAAATTATGATGATTATACTTTAGGCATTAAGTAGAAATAAATTTACATATTCAGGTTTAAAACATCAGCAGAAATCCTTGGCATAAATTGTCTAGCCAAAGAATATCTTTATAAATTTTTGTCTTCTTAAATATATATTTTGTAAACTCATTTTGAAGATGATAACTTTTATAACCTTGTCAATTTCAATGATTATTTTTTATAGTTCTTTATAATATTAAGAGTAAGTAAATTAATTACTTGAAGACAGTATTAAAAATAGCGAATCTTCTTTTTTTCTTAAATGTGTTTTAAATTGGAACACATTTAAATTTACAGACGTAGTTATTGCCTTGATAACTAAATAGAAGATTATTGTTATAACAATATTAGTTCATTTTTATACTGGATTAGTTTCTGCAATCATATCACATAATCATGCGCACAGTCTCTATTGTTTAAAATATACAATTTGTAATGAACCCCAAATGTTTACTTCCTTTGTTTCAACTGATAAAAATGCAATGTTGACTTAAGGCTTTGTCAAATGTCAAGTTTTATATTAATAAAAAAAAATACTATTAGTTAGAAACATTTATTTATGTGTGTGTATACATAAACTAGAATTATTCATTTTTAGAATTATTCTTTTAATACTAACTAGTTTATATATATAGCTGATATATGAAAAGCTTAAGATAGGTGTATGTTATTTATATCTGTTGATTCAATATAGGCACAGTTAAATTCACAAAGAAACAAATTGTTTTAAATGAGGCTCATGTGGTACTCTCACAATATATTATAATAATTCTAATATATATATATATATATATATATATATTAGAATTATTATAAGCATAGATTATAGGTATATTATTATGATTATTATTAGTTATATTATAAATATGTTTGTATGAATAATGTTCTTGAGGTGGAATTGGTAAAATATACAGGATGTTTTATTTTATATAATGTTTTTATTATTCCAGCATTTGTCTGAGTGAGTATTAAAAATTATAAATGATTATACCTAGAAATATAACAGCTTTTTATATATTTATGAAAAGTATTTTATGAATGGAAGTGTTATAAATATCAGTATGTGTATAAAAATGTTAAATAGGATATACATAATGTGTTGTCACCATTAGGCAATAAATGAGTTTGTCAGTATCCATATAATCTTTAACCATGTGAATGAATTACATACCTTTTTGTATGTGTGAAATAAACAATTATTTATATGTTTATTATTAATAATAGTTCCATATCTTTTAATATTAATGATATTTTGAGGCAATTTTAAGTGGATATTTTTATTAATTTTATGCGTATTTAGCCAACCCATGATAGGGAGTGCTGCTCCTACATTCATTGACATCATCTGTACATGGTACTTTGTGTTCGATAATATTTTTGCTAGCTTATATTTGCTTGTTCACTACGCCTAGAATATTAATGTTAGAATATATTTTGGTGTATATTCACAGGCAAGTTAGGCTTTGCAATTTAATATTTGATCTACTATATTTTTTTTTAAATTTCAAATGTATGATTAGTGTCAAGCATCATTATTTCCTCACCCCAATATGGGTATTGCCCATGTTGTAAGGGTTTTTGTATTGCATAATATTTTTGTTATGATATTAATATTTATTAAGCATCTCCACAATATATTTTAATACTACTTTTAATCATGTAATATGTATTTATCCTTGTGATCTAGACAATGGCATAGATGTATATTGTTTTACATTATGGGCACTGGATTTTGAAATAGAGATTACATTTTGTGAAATAAAAAAAAATATTGAGTAGTAGATATCACTCATATCATAAAATTTTAAAAATGGGTTTAAGAAAAACTACACCAATGTATTAGTTAATAATATTTGTAAATAATAGATTGTAAATTAAAAGAAATAATCCGATGTAAATAAATATTTTATTATTAATTAAATACGTTTTTGATTTGTAGCCATTATAATATCATTCTATAAGCACATATATTTATCAGAAAATGTGCTTTAATAAGATTTGCATTAATAATTATCTTAAGAGTACATTTCAGATAGTGACATAGTGTTTATACATTCATTTTGTTTAATAATTGCTTAATTATTTTATCTAAAATTTTCGAAGATAAATGTTATATTATTTGCTTCAATTCAAATGCACTTGTTGTGTAGTTGGCAGCACAAATTATGTCCTTATTGTCTTCTATATAATTTTGATATTGCTTATTCAAATTTGCATCAGAAAATATAAGATTTCTGTGTTTTATAGCCAGTAGAAATGAAATAATTATATTTTAATAATTGTAAAGTATTTAAATATCTTTCTAGTTATCAATTATATATTTTAAGATTATTCTGTTAGCATGTGATTTCATTACTACTTTTTTAAAATTCATAAAATTAAAATATAAAGTAAAAGAAATGTCAAAAGTTCCATGTTTAGCTTAAATAATAATCATATTTTGTTAAGAAGTTAAAGCATTACCATTAACATTGTGTTCCAAGTGCATTTTAATCTGAATTTGAACCCTGGGATTAATAATTCTTAAAGTTAGATTTGAGATAAATATGTTTTTAAATATGTGATTAGGATATTTTAAACTTTTAAAATAACTCATATTTAAAATCAAGATATTTTAAACATAAGATGGGATGTTTAAAACTTGCAAAAGAACTTATATTTAAAATAAATACAATATTTTTAGAACATAAAATAAGATAATTAAGAGTGAAAATAGCCTATATTTGAGATCAAGATATCTTAAAAAAATTATAAAAATAACATTGTATATTAATCATTATATTTAGACATGATATTATTTATAAGAAAAGTCCTACCTGGGTATTTTTT
The DNA here is from genome assembly GCA_028023455.1 of Epiperipatus broadwayi. Classification (NCBI taxonomy): domain Eukaryota; kingdom Metazoa; phylum Onychophora; class Udeonychophora; order Euonychophora; family Peripatidae; genus Epiperipatus; species Epiperipatus broadwayi. The sequence goes on along the minus strand of JAQFVV010000067.1, from coordinate 5,495,093 downwards.
TACAAAATCCATGTCATGTGGAGACTATTTATGTAACCTCAGTTTGGATCACTGTTAGTTAGCCAGCCACCTTAGTTATTTAGTTTACATATTGGTTTTTTGTCTTCAACAATATGTTGGCTTTGATCAGTCATAGGGTACAGATTGGTTGTTTAGTTACAATATATATATATATATATATATATATTCATGCTTGCAAACTGATAGGAACTTGTTGCATAAATGCTTGGAGTTAGTGTTTAGATCTAGTTTCTGGCCCCTACCCTTCACTGATGATAGCAAATTAGCTTGAAATCAGCTGATCTGAAGGTGGAGCCAATGAAAAAGATAGTGAATTCTCTTTTGACGTTTATGTAAATAAAATACGCTTGTACAGAGGTTTTGGTAAAGCTCCATCTATTGATCATAAATGCAAGCGATAGCAAGTTATATGATTTATAACTTGTTTTTGTTTTTCATAAATGTACCTTTGAAGGTCTTTGCAATGATATATATTGCAGAGGCTTTGACTATGTGGTGAAACTGAACTGATATCAGACCCATGTAGCTATCTGGCTTGTTAGGTTGGGTTTGAAGACATTACATGTCTGAAAAATTCATGCTTGCAAACTGATAGGAACTTGTTGCATAAATGCTTGGAGTTAGTGTTTATATCTAGTTTCTGGCCCCTACCCTTCACTGAAGGTAGCAAATTAGCTTGAAATCAGCTGATCTGAAGGTGGAGCCAACAAAAGAGTTATTGAATTCTGACTCTTTTGACGTTTATGTAAACAAAATACACTTGTATGGAGGTTTTGGTAAAGCTCCATCTATTGATCATAAATGCAAGCGATAGCAAGTTATGTGATTTATAACTTGTTTTTGTTTTATATATATATATATAACCTAATTTAGTATTAAAATAATTTCATTATCATAAATTTAAATAATGATTAACAAATTTATTACCTAATTATTAGTAATAATAAAAAATGAAAGGTGCAATAAATATTCATGCCTCCAAATAAATTAAATCTGACTTTAATTGCTTCAAAAAATGGCAACCAACTGAACTTTTTAAATAACTGGTACAGGACAAGATTTTAAAGTTAACTTTAATTAGCATGTGCAAAAATTATTTAATTTATATTATATCAAAAAATGTAATAAAGCTAAAAAATATAGTCATTATGCATTCAAAATTAATAAAGAATAAAATTTTAACATTTTTTAAATTATTATTTTTATTTTTCATCAGAATTTCTAAATTTTAATTGTTAAGTTTTATCTCTATTTTTTTAACATTTTAATTACATTTCTTATAAAATTGCTAATAAAATGATATATATCATGAATTTTCTGTGAATTTTTCATTAGTTTAAAACATCACAACATAAACTAATTGATGTCAGATGTTTTCTAAAAAACCTCACAAGAACTTTTTTGCAGGGGTCTACATATAATGAATAAAGAGAATGTTGTAAAAATAAATAATACTAAACACTCATCAGACTGTAAATGGCTCCATTCAATACATAGCATAGCTAAGCAGAAAAGATAAGGTTACATTTTACGCAATGTAGAATAATAATGATGATGATAAGATTAATGCTCTTTATATGATTTGTCTTATCTTTTACATTGTGAAAAAGATTTCATTTTATTAATGTGTATCTATCTAAAATGTAAAATCAAGTAGGTACTATAAAATATAATTGTTTACAAATAAAATGTTACAGTATCCATGCAGCAAAAAAGTCAGATATAATGAATCCAACAAATCTATTAATGACTTCTCCTATTCTGATCTAAAATCAAAACATTTACACATGAGATGTTGGCTAAAACTAGTTCATTAGTCAACATTCTTGAAGAAGTTAGATGAAATGTTGTTTGAAGAGCTGCATTATTTATCTCAATTGTAGGATTTAAATAATAAAATTGCCTCTATAAGCACTTTTGCTATGTGATCATCACATCATTTAGTAAAAAAAAAAAACATGTTCTTTTTAAAACACTGTACCCAGACACTAGATGGCATAAGAAGTTGAATTTCTACTTATGTACAAATCCTTATAGTGCACATATCTATTATGTTTATGTGCACATATCTATTATGTTTATATGCACAGATCCATCATTCAAATACCAATCAGTAAATTTAATAATTGCACAGTCAACTACTTCTCTATACATCTGATTTTCAGCTTTGAAATTTATGTTCCACTGGTTTATGTATGTAGACATAATTTTTTATATTTAGTTAAAGCCTTTACTTTTGCTATCAAGCATATTTTTATTATTATTCTAATTTAGGTATGATAATAAACTATGAAATTTATAGTAAGATTGTATGTAAGCTGTCTCCAGCTTATAACTCAATATGAGTCCCAGATAATAGCCTTGTTGAACTGCATATGCTTTACAAAAAAATATTGTTATCATAATAAAAATAAACAATTTGCAACTTGACCCATTTTTTAATTCTGTATTTTTTTAATGTCATACATATTAGTTTTGTAATAATTTTATATAAAAATTTGAAATGTCAAAAACTATAAAATTTACAACTCTCTTAAATGAGAAACTTGAAATCTGATAGTTTTGTAAAGTGATATACACTTATTTGATATTCGATTATGTTTGATGGCATTTTCAGTGTTCAGGGCATTCAATCTTGTAAATTTTGTAAATACAAGTTATTTATCCTTTCTTTATTGTTTTGCTGCTAAAAAAATTAGTTTAACTTCCAATTGTGCATAAATTGATAGATGATAAAGTAGCCTTAGAGTTTAAACGCTTAGGAATTGGAAAAGAGTAATTTATGCTCAAATCAGAATTTATTTTTCCCTCTAATAAGTTAATGTAGCCTTTTCTTCATAAAATCTAATAGAGATAGGGGATAAAAATAAATATTGTTTAGATAAAATTTCATAATATTGAATTTCAAAAATCTTCCACATTCCACTTTTCAGCAAAAAATCTTTTAATATTGATTACAGTTTCGAAGCAATAAAAACATGAAAAGGATAATGTGTAGTCCACAATTTTTCTGAAAATTTGAAATGAAGAGAGGTAAATGTGGAATTTTAAAAATTTGCAGCAAAGTCATAAGTGATTTGGAACACATTAACTTATACATAGTTATTAAATATTTCTGTGATTAAAACAAAGTAATTATTAACATGTTTAAATTGTAATTTACTGAGATATATAAATTTTAAATATTTTTAAATGTCACACATGCATAGATATAGATATGTGTAACTAAAATATAACATATACATCTATTACTACATAAATATTTGAATTATTAATTACCATTTTCCTTACCTTTTATAGCTAAACCATGTTAATAATGTATAAGTATTATAGATATATATTGTACCTACAGGGAAATACAGAGAACCACTTTGAACAATCGAATGCCCCAAACATTGAACATCCAAACTGTAACCAAACAAAAGGGCTAAGTAAATAATAACACTCTCATAGTTTGACTAAGTTCAGTGGGTTAAATTATAATTTACTTTACTACTGAAACATGTACCAAAGTAAAGGGAGCTACAATAATAACATTTGCACAATATTACTTAAACTATATAGAAAAATAAATATATTCAAAGGAGGAGAAACCTCAACTCACTCTTGGATATGATTTTTAAATTAACTACCTTCCCAATATTAAAAGTATATCTCCCAAGGAGCAAGAGTACAATATATCTCATCATATTATAATAAAATCATCTCTTTTATTTTTCCTCTTCCAAAGTATCTGATAACAACTACTAATCATCAATTAAATATTATTGTCATGATATGATCTGAAATAACTCTTACAAAGTAAGAGTGAATGAATTTTTTTTATATTTTAATTACTATAATTTGATTCATTAATGCCATACTTCTAATATTTTTGCAAAATAAATGTGATTCAAATAACCTTAAAATCATATGTAACAATCTCAGGGTTCTTAATATAATAATCTCAAATATGATTTGCTTTATCATGTTGTTGAATAACTGAATGACATATTAGTGGACTATAGAAAACATATACTTCACTTATAAGCTAATGTATCCTAATCTACCATAATAATAATCATATTAATTAAAGAAACATTTAATTAAAATAACAAATGCATGAAACAATGAAATTTTGAAGAATAAAGTCTTCACCTAGGATGACATTTGAATATCCAGAATGGAAACAGTATATTTGATGCCATTCTAATACTCATCAACCACATAATTTTTAAATTATCTTCAAAAATAATATAAACTTATTTGTATAATAATCAAATAATAAATAATATGCAGTCTTTGATTGAAAATCTATTTCAAATAAACAAATAAAATATTATTTAAATGCAATTCTAACATTTGTAATCATCAATCTTATAATATTTTCAGTCTTCAAGTTTGGTTCTGTGTTTTACATGAAGTGTATATCTGATTTTATACTCAATTGTGAATATTCATTTTCATTAAATTTATGTATGATAATTAACAATTTGAAAATTTGTAGTTTAATATTTTTACAACAAAATCAATAATTTGTATACCAAAATTGGAATTTAAAAAATTGTAACATATGATCAATATAATTATGATTAAAGACATTATAGAGACAGAGACTAAAATTTACCAATAAAATTATAAATTTATTACAAATAAACATTAATTCTATCTTATACAAAAACAAAAATTTTTAACAAAAAATTCCACAATAAGATCACATAAGTGCTGTTACATAGGATGCTCTAATTATACAATTAAAATCATTGCCTATCCAATTGCACATTTTGGATAGTTTTGTAAATTATAATTTGGAAATTTTGATTAAACATTATTTATAATTTTTTAAAAAAAACATTTTATTTTAAAACATATGTAGTTCTAACATATTTCTTATTTCCATACATAACTGTGACACTATTTTAAAATTATAGTATAACTATTTGCTAAAGGTTTTAAATAAATTAAAATATGTGGAATATAATTACCCATGTCCAACTATTTATTATTGCTAGGTATATATATTTAATAATCACTTAAACTATGTCATTATGCCAGTATAACCAAGTATTTAACCTTTTAATAATATCTAGTTAAGAAATTTTTAAAATATTATAATTGCAATTTTAACAATTACAAAAAACATGGCTAAGAAATACGATTTATCATTTTTATTTCCTTGATAATAGTAAAATAATAAACCTTGCAAAAGTCACATATATACAACATTCTGATTTGCCCATGTCCATATAATAATTTACTTAAGTACTAAATTACCTTCCCAATCCATTGGTGACCTGCTTCTGGATGGAGATGATGATGATGATATGTGTATCCCTTAATATGCTATATTAATCCACTAAATTAAGTTTAGAACTATTATTTGTTGGTATCATAATCTCTTGGCAAGACACAACAGTGCAATAAATACAATAATTGTTCTACTATACACTCTGGATATTACAAGTTTCCTGAAGTGGCTATACTTCAAACTTATCTATTGCTATTACCAATTAAATATACTTTAACTTCACCTAACATGGTGGAGTATAAACATGATATCTTCTTGAGAAAAAGGCTTCTCAGAGCCATAACTACTATAACAATAAATAAGCAATGGTATATTCCAGAACACCTTCTTTGAGGTAAAAATATGTGTGGACATAGTCCTAGCACATAAAAATTTGAATAGGAATGATGAGAAAATCCTACCTAAGGATCAAATTATGTGAACAAAGCATGAAAGGCAATAACATGATATTAGAAATAAAATCCACTCATGAAAAATACCTACAATTGGGAAAAACTATTTTCAATTCTCCAATGTATTATATAATTAGAAACAATGCTATGAGAGTGAGTTACTCTACAAACACCAAAAAGTAATAACCCTTATCCTAGGCAAAATAATGGCAAGATAAAATACTACTTAAACAAAAGAAATAATTTTCTCTCCAAAATACATAACCAGATAATGTATAAAACCAACAAAAATTATGAGTCATAGTGATTTTAAAATAATTTAAATAGCATAATAAAACATTGTGACTAATAAGAAATACACACATACTGTTTATTGGTAGCATAAAATTTCAAAATATTAGACATGACTGGCAAATGCATAACACTCAATGTAATAAAGATAAACATATTATATTAGTAATAATCTTATTATATAAAAATACTATATCAGTCAAACTTTTGTGAGCTTCTGATTAATACCAAATTTTGGCTGTTTGCCAATAAATAATTATAAATGCATAATAATAAAATAATACTAGAAAATATAAAGAAAAATGTGTTTCTTTACCTAAACATGTATACTCAATATTAATTTACTTTAAGCAAAAGATAATAAAATGCATAACTTTTACATTATAATTTATAAATACTACTACTACTACTACTGCTACTGCTACTGCTACTGCTACTCCCCCGCTAAATAATAATAATAATAATAATAATAATATAATAATAATAATAATAATAATAATAATAATAATAATAATAATAATAATAATAATAATAATAATAAATGTGGTTTTAATTTCTCCTTATTTGTAAAAATGAAAAATACTTAATTGTAAATTATTAGAGAAAAAAATATAGTTAGTAATAAATTTGGCTGAACGTTTTCGAGGAACCGTGCCTCATACTCATAGCCTTCTAAAATGTACTTAATATATGTAAATGAGAATATTCAAATGAGTTACTATTAAGTAGCCCATTTTTCGAAATGTCGAAGCATGTGTCTCTTCTGTTGATTGCATGGATGTCTCTGTTAATGTAGAATGCCTCTTTTATCTTTCTCCTGTAGTCGTTTGGTTCTGAGCATAAAATAACGGGGTTAGCGGGTATGAAATTGTGCCCTGATTGTTTAGTATGTTCAAAAAATGCAGAAGATGTACTGCTGTTCGTTTGGGCTCTATTGAAGGTGTACCGATGTTGAGCCAACCTGGTGTTAATTGTGGCTTTCGTTTCCCCATAATATGTGGCGTGGCATCCGGCCTGGGGGCAGGAAATGGAGTACACCACATGTGGGGTGAGCGCTGGATCAATGTAATCTTTGGAGTTATTGATCAACCTATTAGTGTTGGGTGGAGTTCTGAATATTATGCTGAATTTGTTGCTTAAGGTTTTCGTTAGTTTATTGGATATTTTAGGGATGTAGGGGACCGTTATTCTGGGTAGATTGGTGCGAGGCAATTTATCATCTATTGTGCTGTTTAATTTCATGACTTTCCTCCTAATAGTTTTGTATTTGAATCCTGCTGCTAGTAGGTCTTTAATGTAATTGTTTACATTTTCCTTCCTATGTGCTTCATATTTACACAAATGATGGTTTCTAAACAGAAATGCTTTAAGACCTGCGAATTTGTGCGCGGGTTTGAATAGGTGGCGGTATTTATAAAATTTTATTTATATTGTGTGGGGTGTGTGAAAGGAAAGAAAAGATATTAGTTTGTTTTTTTTTTTTTTATGGGAAAAATAGTTTAGTTGTGTTTGATGTGTATATTTAATAATAATAATAATAATAATAATAAATAATAATAATAATAATGAACGGGTTAGTGTAATAATTTGGAATAATGGTTTTTATTTGGTGAAGAGGGGGGGCGGCGCGGGGGCCAGGGGCCTTGGGTAGTACCTTCTTTTTTGAGAAATTTTAAATAGGGGGGGGGGAGGGGTGGGGAGACGGGCCAAGAAAATAATGCTTTCGATTTGGGAGGAGGTAGGAGAAGATCCTCGCAGCATATTTGGGGGATTGTGGTTTGGTTTTTTTTGATTGATACATCTATTTCATTTCCATTGGGGTTGGGGGAGTAGTGGGGGAGTGAGTAAGATTTTTATTTTTGAAAGGGATTGGAAGGGAAAATGATTTTTTTGTGGGGGGGGAATAAAGAAGGTGGGGAATGATTGATTAATCAATTAGGGTGGTTGGGAGGAATGGACGGCGGCGGCGACCCCCATCAATAAAAGGGGGGCGCGGGGGGGTTGTGGTGTTTTGAATGGCAAACATGGGGGGGGTCTGTGGCAGAAGGATAACCTGTAATAATGGAAAATAATAATATTGGAAACAAAAATATACAGCAGCTCTCAAATTGATCCATCAAAATATTTAGTCAGCCAAGGTTTTTGTGTCTGCTCAAGGCAATCAACATAACCATCAGGTGGCACAGGCATAATTATATCCCACAACTGCTCTTTTGATTCTTTTAAAATTATATATATTGTCTCTAATGTCATGATATTAACACTCCATCATAAAAATATCACACTTAACCTAGTATTTGTAGATATACCACCAGGCCCTGTCATCATCTCCAGAATAATAGCAACAATAAATTCAATGCATACAGCAACACCAAATCCCATAATACTCCTGGGAAATTTCAACATGACCTACCAAACCTTTGTCACCAAATGGATCCATCAAATAACAATCTCACTTATGAGTGCTGAAGGTTTTCTCCCATCAAACTCAATATCTTTTAATAACAATAGATATAAGTCACTTATTGATTTGTGTTTCTACTCACCAATGTTACATCATTATTTTAATCTTGAACTCTGTCCATCTATAATCTCAGATCATGCTGCCCAGTTCATCACCCTCGACCTAACAAAAATACAGAATACAACAATAACCCTTCAAAAGACTATGCGAATACTTCTTCCAGCACAAACAACTGAATTCTTATATTCAGAAACACATATAATGCTCCAAAAACTTCAAAACATGGCACTCGATCCAGTACAAAAGTATATAGCATTCACCAATAGACTTTCTTTCAACATCAATCATAAAACTTGCAATTCATCACCCCCCATCAGATTATTAGCTTTGGCAGATGAACTACATAAACGAATAACCATTTCCAGACCAACTACAGATAATCAAACACAAATTAAAAAACTTACAGAAATGTACAACAATACATGTAATACACTAAAGCAATATGTAGCAATAAAAAGAAAAAAAAATGCCTTACACAACAACATACTTGGACCAGAGCATACATACGGTGGGCATTGGGATACCCATCCACAGTCAGAGTGCCTATGGCACTTGAAATAGATGGCTCTATAACAGCTGGACATAACATGATAAACCCAATATATCAACACTTTAAAAAAATCTGCAAAAATAGAGAGTGTACATACCAAATGAAGACATATTTGGAGACCCTGAAACAGACACACCAATAACAACAACTGACATTGTATTTCAATTTACACCAATAACAAACACATGTCACCCATGACCACAAGGAATTCCCAAATTTGTGTTCAAACATCTTAGTCACTTCACACCTGTGCGATCTAGCCAATTACATATCCCAAAAAATTTACAACATATGAAGTCTATACCCAATTGCAATGGTTCCATTTAACAAAAAACCAACAGCAATATCATCTTTATCTAATCTACGACCAATTTCAATGGGACCTTTAGGAATAAAAATTCTTGAAAAAGTAATAAAGGAAAAAATAGAGCAACACGTACTCCCTGTGTTATCATCAGCACAATATGCCAAAAAAGGATCATCCATTGGCCAGGGTGCCTTAATGTACAAAACAATTATCGAAGTAGCAAAAAAAAAAGAAATATGCACCAATTATAGTTCAACTAGACATTGAGGCAGCTTTTGACACAGTGCCTATAGCCAAATTATTAGACGTTCTGAAAAAAGCAACACCTCCATCCCTACTATATATAATAGCCAATCTGCTACTCAGCCATGAAATTCACATCACATTGAATGGGAAAAAATCACCAGTCTTCAGACCAAGTCAATCCATTCCACAAGGATCCCCCCTAAGTGCCTTGCCCTTTACAATATATATAAATCCTCTATTAATAGAGATACAGAAAAAAATAAAAGGCATTCAAATTCCAAACACTGCTTTAAATATATCATGCATAGCCTATATGGATAATGTAACCATTTTGCTTCCCTCTAAAAAGAACCTCCCCATATTACAAGAGATAATCAAGAATTATACCTCAAATTTTAATTTAAAAATTAACACAAATAAAACTGCTGCATGGTCAATATACACAGGCAAACACTGTACAGAGATGTTTAATGGTAAACCATCTGCTTTCCTTGGTTTCCGATTCTACCTTGGAACTAATGGAATGAGGCAAAAAATTCAAAATAAACTAAAAAAAGATGCTGAAAAAATCACTTGAAAAGTCAAACCTGTCAATATATGCAAAGGTAGCACTATTTAATCAACTTATAATTACAAAAATTACATACTACACACCTATAATCAAATTTGCAAAAACATTCATATCTAAAATCCCATCAATCTGTAACAAACTAATATGGAAGAGAAAGACAGTGGCAATCTCTTTAAAAAATCTGAGCAGACCACCACATAGCAATGAACTTGGACTCCATACAATCAATGTTTTTTACACACAGAAATCAGTAAATCTAATAACAGCAACCATAAAAAGATTTCCAGACCTGGAGTGTGTAATCAGTATAATACCCACAGACAGACCATTCCCTTCATATGGATATCTATTCACACTGATCGAAGAACTAAGTCAATATACAACAAAATATCACTCAATAATGACAACAAGTATACATACTGGGACATATATAATATACTATATCCAAACCAGATACCTAATCTACATCCAACAGATCTTGGAATAGACAACAGGCAACTACTACAACAGTTCAGAAAATGATCATTACAACCAAAATTATTTGATTTTCTACTTAAGCTTAATCTCAATGCTTTACCCACAACCCATTTTCTTAGATTTCATAGATTCTATACAAATATAGACCCCATGTGTGGGCTATGTCATAGAGAAGAAGAGACACAAGATCATTTTCTTCATTCCTGCAGTGCCCTAGAAACAATACATCACACAATGTTTACCACATATAGAAAGGCTATCATTTCAATTGATGAAATAATAAATACGTTTAAAAAAGGCAACAGCCCTGCTATTCGTGCAGCAACATACAGCGTTTATGCCTACTGGTGTACCAGATGCACTTTTGCACTTGCCAATAACCCTTGATGCCACCCAGCAACATATTTAATAAAACTAGAACTGTTCAGAAAAAGAGACAGCATCCTAGCTCAACCAGATGTGTTGGCAGCCACATGGTCACACTTGAAACAAAGATCCAGTCTATGAAATATAAAGACCAATAAGATAGATGATGACATTTTCAACATCAGTATTTTTTCCAACTTCAAAAAGATGCAAGCACAAACTGAACTAAATAGAAGACTAAATTTAAAAACAAGAAGAAAAAAAAGGTATGCAGAAAAGATAAAGACTTATATACTGAAAGTTGTAATTTGTTTTTCATTTATGACAAATCAATATATTACTAGATGTGACTCTGTAACTTTTTAGACTCAATAAAGTTTTGCTTTGAAACATCATCATCATCATCATCATCATAATAATAATAATAATAATAATAATAATAGAAGATGCACATGCACGTTTATGCCTATGTCATCAAGTA